>CAUYTI010154652.1:0-15627 GCA_963575145.1 Galago senegalensis | reverse complement strand
ACTGGTTAACATAGCCTTTATGGCATTTTCTTAGTTATTGTGTTAAGACATTTATATTCTACATTTAGAAAGATTCACATGTACCCTTGTAAGATGGACCATAGGTGTGGTCCCACCAATCACCCTCCCTCCACCCATCCTCCCCGCTTCCCTCCCCTCCCTCTCCCCCTTCCCCATATTCTTGGGCTATCATTGGGCTATAGCTCTCATATAAAAGCTATAAATTAGTTTCATAGTAGGGCTGAGAACATTGGATACTTTTTCTTCCATTCGTGAGATACTATGTGGCTCCTGTGGCTCAAAGGATAGGGCTCTGGCCGCATATGCCGGAGGTGGTGGGTTCAAACCCAGACCCAGTCAAAAATTGTAAAAAAAGAATGTTTCTATCTGTGCCTGTACTCAGAGTATGTTCTTGGTCACTAGAGGGAGCCTTAGGATTCAGGGGAAGGATAAACCAATGACATTTATTCTCCAAAGTCTGAGGCCTCTAGAAGGAGTTATGTCTCTAAAATACTTTTGCATTTTACAAATAGCCACTCAAGTTTTTAAAACTTAGTTAAACGTTCTACGAAAGCAAATAGGATCAGTTCCCTATGACATATCTTTCCACCCTTTACAGGATTCTTCTAACTTTATGTTAAATTTAGTGAGTGGAAAATCCTAGTGTTTATGTAGAATTGATTTAAAAGCAAGAGGAAAAAGTCATAGGATATGCGGATTACTAGAAGGTTGTAGGAAGAATGCATTTTCTATTAGCAAAAACAATTCATTATAAATTCTATGGCACATGGCTATGTTGTTTGAGGATTTTTGTATCTAGGCAAAAATGGGGAAGTACATGGTCTAACTTTGGCTTTGAATTTCCTACTGGCATACTCTGAAATTCTTGTGTTTTTAAAAAAAATTAATTTTTTTTTTTTTTTTTTTTGTAGAGACAGGGTCTTGCTATATTGCTATGTCAATCTAGAACTCCTGGCCTCAAGCAATCCTCCCATCTTGGCCTTCCAAAGTACTGGGATTATAGCTGTAAAAGCCTACATTCTGCCTGAAGTTGTTAACTGATATGCCTTTCTTATGCTAGGGATGAAGTGAGAGGAATCTTACTCATTTAAAAGGGTGTGGCTGTCACACTAGAGGAACCCAGGAGGGTCTGAAGGGGAAGGAATGATAGAGTGAAAGATACTGGACTTACATGTGAAAATCAGAATTTCACTGACTCATTGTGTGTTTTGGGAACAAAATTTGTCCTCCACTGGGGCCTTGGGGTTTCTAATTCTGACCAGTACACCATCCCACATACCCCACATGTAACACACCTGTGGTCTGATGGCTTCCTTCATCAAGGTGGAATATTAGGTGACCAGATTCAGGTTCCAGGAGGCAAAGTTTAACAGGAATGCTTGTGTTTATCCGATTTTCAACCCAAATTTACTTGGAGAACATGGACTCTTGACACTTCTTATAGCTTTTATAGTTCCTCCTTATAACCCGTCAGGTTCTCCTTTCATCTTGCAACCAAAGCAGTGCCTACAGAAAACGGTGACCATCTTTCTTCACATATATTTGCGGCAGCAATGCAAAGCCTTCCTTGGAATATCCATTAGCAAAACTGGCCAATGTTTCATCGGCCAAGTTTTCTTGATAAACTCTCACAAACCCTGCCCTCCTCAGTTTAAACTTTTAAAATGGGGACATGTCTATGTCTTAATTAAAGAAGTGTTGACCCTGAAAAGCTGTTATCTAAATCATGATATATCCTGCAGTCAATGGCCTTTTTGAATGGAGGATGTATTCTAGGAAATACTTTATTTTTGTTTTGTATATTTCTCATACCTGAGTACTCAAAAAGCACTCCCCCACTCAACTACCATATTTGAGCTTGAGGCTGTAATCTCAGCTATTGGTATTTCCAAAGCAGGAAAGGCTATCTCTCCACTGGCAGAAAGGCAGGGAGGTTATGAAGGGTGAAGCCCTGTTGGGCTTGTTCATTGCAGTTTATGAGAAACAGCTGCCTTTCCTTGTTGAGACACTTGTTTTAGGTTTTCCTTTTTGTTTCCCCTGCAGCCCAATAACTCTCCAAGACTAAACAGCAGACTAGGGTCAGAACAAGCTGGGGGCTCTGCCAGCCCATTTTAAACATGGCCGTGCCACGTTGGCAATAGGAAAATTTCTAGAACAATGCAAACAGCTTGATCAAGATTCCATTAATTATTATAAGCCAAGTAATGTTCTTCTCTTTCTGTTTTCCAGAGGCTGCTCTTTCTTCCTAAAGCTTTTGGGTGGTGAAGGTCAGAAGGAGAATGACAACATCGCTTTTGGCTAGTTGAGGACTTCTCAGATTTTAATGTCAAGAATCACTGGACATCTTGATCAAATGCAGATTCTGATTAGGTCTGGGACTGAGTTCAGGGAGGTGGGAGAGCTGAGCTTCTGACTCCCTAGTGTGATCCCAGGGGATGTAACTGTGGCTGGTCTTTGACCACACTGAGTACAAGGCCCTAAATCATTTTTATCTCTATTTCGTATTTCAGGTGGGTGCATGAGGGCAGTAGGATGAGAAGTTAATTTTCTAATCTCTCCTCTGATAGTGCCAGAAATGAAGAATGAATAAGTAATCATGTCAAAGCCCATGGAAAATCATGAGGTCACAGGTTCTGTCTTTTGAATTAGCACTTAATCGGTAAGCCGCAGCTTTGAATTCTAAGTTATTGCAATCAGAATATTGAGACTAGAGCTGTAGCACACATACCGAGAAGAGCATTCAAGCAGGTCTGGTTTTTCTTATGAGATTGCCAAACAATTGTTTATTTGAGGTCATTGTTCATTGGCAGGCATCATCCTCTGTACGTGTTTAAACAGGCACATGGTGGAGACTGCACATAAGTTTGTCTACCAGTTCCTCCGGCACTACATCATCCTTGTTCTTCCCTGTTCTCCTCTCTATCAAGAACCAGTCCAATCACTGCTTATGCAAAGGATGGCAAAGGGGTGAATCTGTAGCCATGGAGAAATTTCAGGGTTTTTTGGGATATTCTCAGGAATCTGTGAATATGATGAAGCTAGATATTTTCCTCTTGCTAATATAGCACAGCCATGCTTCAAATGGGCCAGTAGAGCCTTCAGCTTGTTCTGACCCAAGTCAGCTGATGAGTCCTGGGGAATTATTAGTCTTCTGCATTTTGGAATTGCTATATTGAATTTTTAAGCCATTAATTTGGGTCACTTTAAGTAGCTTTGGAGATGCGATTATTTTCACAATTTCTGTTTTCTTGGTTAAAGCAAAGTTCCTTGCAGTTCATGTCACACTTTCTATTTAATAGGACTGGGAGAGTAGGAGTGAACTTTAAACTCATTGAGTCCCATTTCCTCTTTAATATTTGAATTTCTATAAGCCAACCTCCGCTTGAAACACATTTGGTGATGGGGACCTTACTGCTTTCTACTTTGCCCTTTGAACAGCTTCTGAGTGTTAGAAAGCCTTTCCTAATACTGAATCTAGAGTTGTCCCGTGGCTTTTCTGCCCACCAGCCCAGTGTGAATGATGGAGGGTCAGGGTCTCATCTCCAAGGCTTCTCTCTCGTGGTGCCTTGGACCATATATTCCCTCTTCTTTTCCCGGAACTTACCTTGATTCTCTCAGCAGCTGGCTGTATCTAGTGTGACCTGGCCTGTTAATAGCTTTTCCTCCAAATCTTCCATACAGTTTGAGATAGCTCCGGCTTTCTCTGCTGACCTCGCATCATAATTCCTTAATCTTGTCAAACACATATTTCTGGATGGCCCTTAGGTAATGGTTTTATGGTGGGGAAGGAGAGGCTTCGTGATAAAATCATGGATGAGAAAATGTTTTTGTGTGTGGGTCTCTGGTACAGCTCCACATGACGCATCTCTCTCATTATATACATAGTATGTCTCTATGAACAACAGTCATATAGCTCTTATTACTGTGATTATTAATTGTAACTAATGGCTATGTCCCAGTTTCCATGCCTAGGGCTTAACAGATTTCTCATTTAATGGTCATAGCAACCCTGTGATGTAGGAAGAATTATTCCCATTTTACAGGTGAGTAAATTGAAGTACAGAAAGATTAGGTAATGTGCTTGGCATCACACAGCTACTATGTTGCAGAGACAGGGTTGAAACCTAGGTGTGTTTGACTGACGCCCATATGGTCCTCTTTTCTCTGATCACCTGCAGAGCAGATCAGTGAGATTCCATGGACAAGCCCTGCTGTGTCCACCTTGAATGTACCCTTCCTACTTCATCTAAATGTGAAAAAACCACCACCGTGCTCTTCTCTATCCTCTTAACTCTTACTTTCTCACTTTCCTATGCTGAGAAAAGTTGCTTCTGGCTTCTGTGTGCACAAGAATAACAAGTATTTGTTATTTAATTATAAAGATTTATTGTGGAATGGGAGGAGGGATACTAATAAATTCCATCTGGGGCCAATTAAAAAGAACTTGTGTTCCTTGAGTATATGTGGTTTTTCCCTTTTTCAGGCAGGGAAGAGTTCCAGCAGCTCTTTGGCTCAGTAAGCATGGCATAGTTTCATGGGAGCGGGGTGGCTGAGACATCTCTGGGCTACTTCTGAGAAAGCAAGTCGGTTCGCCACCTTTAGTGAATGAGATGAGGTGGTCAGCCTTGGGCAGGTGGATTTGTACCTGTGCCTGAATTAGCCACACTTTTTTCTAAGGGCATCTCTATGAACATTTTTTGGGGGAGGACAAAGACTACAAAGATCTCAAAATGCTGCTTTTAGGATAAATGCGTCAGTATGCAAAAATTCGTAGGGTTTCCCAGAGTGGCCACCCACAGAGGAAGCAACATCTGGTGGCCATGCTGTGACAACAGGGGAGAGCAATTCTTGGGCACAGGGCAGAACAGAACATTCCTTATTGAGAGAGGATACCAGAGAAGGTTGAGGTCCAGGAGAACAGGTCTTCTCAAGGAGACCACAAGGAGACACCTGCAGGGTCCTCTCCATGGTGACTCAGCTCTTGGGAATTTGCAAACTTAACTTCCTGGAACTTGGAATCTGTGAAATCCAATAGTTCTGTAGGGGCTAGCATCTCGGGCTTGATTCAAACTGGCCAATGGGAAGGGGACCTGTGGGTTGGAACTTTTTGACTGTCAATAAAAAGGGAAAGGCCAAGCCAGACAGGGCGCACGGCCACTTGGAATTCTTGTATGCTATAAGCTCCCGGCTGGTGAATAAAGCCCTTCCTCTTATAAACGTGGTGTTTGGGTGCTTTCTCTCTGTTGGGACCTTGTCTTCCTGCAATATTATAACTGGATGGTTAGACTGAGGCCATGAGGCAACAGTTCTCCCAGACCCAAGAGACTGCTGAGCTGAATAGGGTTAGAGGACCCACCGTACATTCATACGTGTCTCATGACACCTGCACAACTCTGAAATAGACTTACACATTAATCAGAAAAATGTGAATCTCCAGAGAGATTGTTACATGTTTGCAGAACACAAGTAGAACAAAATCAGTATTTTTAAAGAGTAATAAAACAACTTCTTCATGAAAATGTGTTTAGCTGAGGCTCTGTTATCCCTAAAAGACAATTTCTATTCATTCATTCATTCATCACCTGTTTTCCTAGTATGTCCCATGTGCCAGGGTCGGTGCTATGTTCTTGAGATACAAAGAGGAACAGGAAACTGTGTCTACCTTCAGCAAGCTCATAGACAAGAAGAAGAGACTAGGAAAACTGAATAATTACAGTTCAGATGCTTATAGCCACCCCGAGGAAGGACACCCACAGAAGCCTCCTGGGGGAGGTGTAGTCTGAGTAGTGTCTTGCAGCATAGTCAGGAGTTATCCTCTAGAAATCTTTCATATGATATCCATCTGCTAAGTAACAAGAGATGAAACCCCTAAGAAGGTACCGTGTGAGGTGGGCATTGGCAGTTAGCAAATAAACAACAGGAATTTAAATATTCAAACTGCATTGCTCCAGGGAAAGAGTAGGAAGGTGCCAGCTATGTCTTTGGATGGCTAAGGATGGTAGATGTGTGAATCTGGGTAAATCACTTCTCATTTCTAAGATGCCCTGCCTCCTGGTGTTTTCAGACTCAGTGAGAGAACAGGTGCAAAGCTCTTTGCTCAGGGCCTGGCTTACTTCAGTGTTAATAAATAAATGTCAGCTCTTATCATTAATGCTGTTATCATTGTCAGTGGTGTCTTTCATGATTATCCTTGTCGCTCCCTGAATCTTTTCTCTCTGGCTTTCGACTCCACAGAACAATAGAAGAATAGGAGAAAAGAGAAAAAAAACCAACTAAGAGATTATTAAAAAAAAATTAGGGTGTGATGTTGATCTCAGAGTTGGTGGACTGAACACAGTATCTTCCAAAGCACAGGAACATAATGTTCTCTTTTCCCTCCTATCTCGAGTCCTGCTTTCAGCTCACTGATCTCTTGCTCAGAAAGGCAGAAACATTAGAGACATGTACTTATAAAGGTTAATTAAAATAACTTGTAAGTCTGGGAACAGATAATCTAAAATCCTCCTACTGTGCAACAATTTTTAAAAAGTGGTAGTAAAATATTAATAAGTAAAAATCCCAAGGATGAGAAAAGAAAAAAAGAAAGAAGAGGGTCAGGAAAACCCAAGGAGAAAGAGTGGAAACTGAGCTGATGGTACAGCTGCAAGGGGCAGTGGGGGATTAGGACACAGCCCTGCCCCGGGGCAAAAAGCTAGAATTTAGACCCTTTCATAAAGAGGAATATGCCTGCACCAAAGGGCAACTAGAAAAAAATCTACTATGAGTATGGGAAGGTGATAAAAAAGAAGAGGCCTACTTCACAAGGATTTGGAACTTGAATTTAAACCATGTGCATGGTTGGAGAACCACATCCTACACCACCCAGCTGAGAAATTAACATTAAAGGTGACCTCAGGCCTCTGGCAGCTCAGACAGTGATAACTTTGGAGCACCTTACAGAAGCAACCACTCTGACAGATAGATTTGAAGATTAATGCACTATCAGGGATAAAGAAGGTCATTTTACCAGTCTAAAATAAGCAATTCACTATTTGCAGGTCCTTAATAATATGGCCTCAAATATATTTAAAGCAGAAATCAATTGAATTAAGAGAAACTAAAAAATTTAAACATAGTGTGTTTCTTAAAAATCTCTTAGCAATTGAAAGATTTAAAAAATCAAATATTAATAAGGAGATGAAAGGTTTGAGCAATTCAATTAACTAGCTTAAATCTAGTCTACACATAAAGAACTCAGCAACTGATCATTGCTAGGCCACAAAGGAAATATTGTCAAGGCCTGGTACAGTGGCTCATACCTGTAATCCTAGCACTGTGGGAGGCCAGGATGGGTGGATTGCCTGAGTTCAGAAGTTCAAGGTAAGTCTGAACAACAGTGAGACACTTCTAGTAAAAATAGAAAAAAAAAAAAACTAGCTGGGCATAGTGGTGCATGCACGTAGTCCCAGCTTTTGGGGAGGCTGAGGTAAGAGGATCACTTAAACCCAGGAATTTGAGGTTACTGTGAGCTATGCTGAAGCCACAGCACTCTACCCAGGGTAACAGAGTAAGACTGTCTCAAAAAACAGAACAACAACAACAAAAAAAAAAAAAAAAAAAAAAAAGAAAAGAAAAGAAAAAAAAATCTCTTCAAAAACCAAAAACTCAGAAACATATAGGACTTATTCTTTCACCACACTCTAATACAATATAAACTTTAAAAAATACTTGAAATTACTCCATACATTTGAAAAATAAAGAGAAGGAAATATGAGGTGGGACAATTAAGTTTGCAAACTCAGCCTAGAAAAAGTGCCATGTAACTTCTCACTGAGCATCCTTGTCACCTTTGAGAGACCGCTTGGGAAGCTAAGCACCGATGACAGCACCTAGACCACCCTTCAAAGCACTTTTTCTAGGATGAGTTCTTCAACTCGATTGTCTGACCACCTACAACGATGACAGTTCTGATGGCATTCTAGAAAAAGAGTTCCCAAACTGGTGATACTCAGCAATGAGGTAAGTAGCGGTCTTTCTAGATGAGTTCGTGAACTTCATTGTCTGACCACATTTTCCTCACGCTGGGACCAGCATTGATGGACACCTTACCACCTGGCAAGTTTCTAGTTGCAGCAGAGGAGGAGAATATGTGCCTTTAAAAATTTTCTGCCCACAAAGTAACACACATCACTTCCACTCAGTTCTGTTGGCCAAAGTACATCCATTGCCGTAGCTGACTTCAAGAGTACAGGGACCTGACGAGAAAGATAAGAACTGGACGTGTCAGTGACCAGCACTAATGATCATCACAAAAGGGAAATAAATATAAAAATGAGGAAATACTTTCACTTAAAAATAATGAAAATGTAACATGTTAAAATTTGTGGGGGTAGAGCTAAAGCAGTACATTAAGTAAAATATACAGCCTTAGATACTAGGAGGAAAAAAGGTTGAAAATTAAGAAGCTAACAATCTAATTTGAGAAAAGAAGGTATCCCAGAAATAGTGGAAAAAGAGGATAATAGAGATGCATTAACATAGTGGTCATACGAAATAAGACACACTATAAAGGATCAGATGAAACAAAAGAAAACAAAACTGCCATCTGGAGTTCCTCAGAAGTCAACTTGGAGATGAAGATGATGACCTGTGCTTGGCCCATGACTGAAATGCTCCTTAGAGAAGCAGGTGAGGAGATAGTGCAAGCTGGTCAGGGGAGAGAAACTAAGCTAGAGTGCCGTTCAGGCCAGGTCCCTGGGAGCCTGAGCCCCCAGTGGGCTTCGGAAGTGTACAGTTGGAGCCGTTCCCCCTGGGGAGTTTCTGTTCCCAGTTGGTTATTGGCTAAGGGCTAACTGGAGTGGGTGTGAATCCCTAGATAGCTTGGTGTCTCTGCATAAGTGGGAAAAGTGGCCCAGTAGCCTGAGGACAGTACTCTGAAGGGAAGCCGCGGGGGCTGGTGGTTGGAAACAAAACTAACCTGAATCAGGAAGGGGAGTAAGAGGACTTTAGGGAATCTGAATGGAGCAAAGGCAGTGTCTGCTCTAATTGATTCTTTGAAAAAAATAAAATACTAATAAAGTAGATAAACATTTAACAAAACTTTTTGGAAAAAAGAGTCAGCCTTCACAAACAATATTAGAAATAAACGGAGTCATGACTAAAGATGCTATAGAAATGAAAAAGGAGATAATATTTTTTTCTTTTTTTCTTTTTTCTTTTTTTTAATTAAATGTTAGCTGTATACATTAATGCAAACATTGGGTACATTGTAGTGTTTTCATATACAATTTGAAATACTTTCATCAAGCTGGTTAACATAGATTTCATGTCATTTGCTTAGTCATTGTGTCAAAACATTTATATTCTAGTTCTAGAAAAGTTCACTTGTACCCTTGTTAGACAGATATATACGTAATCTTTCCATGTATTCATTTGAAAAACAGGAATAATCTCAGTACCAACCCCGTGGGGTTGTTGTAAAGATTAGGTAAGCTTCAGAGAAGCTTAAGAATACGAGTCCATGACAGAGGTAGTAAGTGGTGAGGCTAGTATTCAAATATGGGTGTATTCAAATCCCAAACCTGCGTAACTGAACATTGTCTTTTTCTCACTGAAAATAACATATTCCATAAGCCCATAAGTTTGGTTCATTGCATTAACATATGTATATAGGTATACACAAAGACACACACACACCACACACACACACACGGTGGCCATAAAGTTTGTGTGGATCTATATAGGGGGTGTACGCATACACACATGCACACACACGTACACACACAAACAGGCTGTCTGGAAAATATCCAGCCACATGCTATGAAAAATAGAGATGTATATGGCTAAATACTTTCTGGAGAGTATATATATATATGTAAATTTCCTTTTAAAAGTATTTAAATAAGTTCATTCTGCCTTTCTCTAATTTGCCTACCTCTAAATTAAATAAATGGTCACTGTTCTGCATATTTATGAAGTTAAATGACTTGTGCAGGGTCAAATGAACAAAGCTAGATGAGGTAGTTCAAGAATAGGAGGGTAAATTTGAATCACTCCAGTCATTCTATCACACTCTTTTTTCCACATGGGAAAGCATCTTCTTCATATAAACGTGATATTATTAGCAACAGGGCTGGGTCAACACCTAAAATCACATTCCTGTCTTTCTTTACATATCACCGGCTATTAATATTCCTTATTTGTAAGCGTCACAGGCCTGGCCTGACTATTTACACAGCATCACCTCGCAGAGCAGCCAAATGCCACAGCACAGCTGCCTCCACTCGCTTTGAATGCCTGCTGGGTCCTCCACTGCTTTCCTAAGTGCCTGGCAGGTGATCACAGGTAGAGAAAGACTGAAATTACTTTTTAAACTCATACACCTGTATCAAGTTATCTTAAAACTTCAGTCTCAAAGGGAAGAACACGTGAGTATTTATAATTCAGTGCACCACTCTTGCTGCACAGACTCATCTATTTTATACATATTTTGAATTTCCTACACTTTCCAAGTATAAGTTTATACCTTTCTTTGACCAGTAATTGAGTCAGAATGATTGTTTAAATAAAAATGGCAAATGAGATAGACCAAATAAATTTTGCAAGCAAATTTTCTTTATTAAGAGTATGTGTTCATAATAAATACATAACTGAGCCTATATCTGATGACATTATTTTGGCCTAATGACTCTGAAAATTCTGTAACATCCAAATAAGTATGTAAACAAGTTGCAGTGTTTTTATTTTGCAGTCAGACTATATAGCCCTTATTTGACTTACAGAAATATTTACAAAACAATATTCATGTATTAATTTATGTGTCTTCACGGAAAGGTCTATGAAGTGCCTAATTTTTGTTATCATGTAATATTTGTATGTGTTCATGTTTGAATATTTGCATTCTTGTGGAGTTGACAAGTAATGAACATATAATGTATAACATAAATTATCAGACACAATGTTTCAAATTTCAAAAATGAATAAAAAATGAAGAATGTCAATTTAAATGTATGATAGTATAGAAAGTATTTTTACCCAGTAATGTGTTATTTGAGCAGGTATCTGAATAAATTGAGGGATATGGACCATGGAGCTATTTGGAGAAATGTTCCCTATGGTAAACAGTATAAATATGGAGATGAATATTTGCGGGGAGAGAAAGAGCAAAACTGACATGATGTTCTTTAATTTTCTTTGACATTTAAGATAATGGAATTGCCATTTAATATGGGGAGAAATGTGTCTTATTTTTTAGAAGTACATGTAATTACCTACTTTCTTTCTTCCATCCTTTCCTCTTCCCATGACACAGAAACAGAAGAAAGCATTGCTCTGAGCAATGGGAGGAATTCTCCTTCTGAGACCACAAAAACGAGCAACACTTCTGACACCTTAATTTTGGACTTCTGTGTTCCTGAACTAAGAAGGAATGCATTTCTGTTTTGTTAACCATCAAAGTTTGATATTTTGTTGTGACAGCACTAAATAAATAATATATCTGCTATGGGCCTGGTCTTAGGCTGGCTTTTCACTAGGAATCTTCCCTCATTTGATCTTGTTTCCCCACCAGATTCAAGGAACATAAAGTGTTATATACATAGGTCATTTATGTAACAGATACAGGACACTTACGGTGTTAGGAATGGAGGTGTGAGTGAGAGGTCTAAGGTACTACCGTTATGGAGATTCATTATACGATAACAGGTACTCATTTCTGTTACATATTGTAGACTATTTTTAGCCCTGGAATTTAAAAATGCATAAGACAGGAAAGAGATTAATAAGAATTATCAAAGACAAACTGTAGTATCAGAATTATATAAAGTATAATTGTTTTCAATGCAAATAAGTACACATATATATTATTAAACATGATAAGCCATAACCAAAGCATTGTCTGAGTTGCTCTTAATTCATTTCATGTAGGTACAAGTTGTAAAAGAAAAGATAAACATGAGGACTGAGTTGACCTAGATGTAGATGGAAAAATGACCTCAGGTCTTTCCTTTCACAGGGCAATCTCATTGGAATTTACAAAGTTAAAGATAAATGTGGAATCATGCATTTCCATTTTAAAATGTGAAATCAGGTTTGTCTTGGCTTAAGGTGAAGTCTCTGATCAGGTGGATGATATCTGGGATAGGAGAACAGTGAATTGACCTTCAGGCTTTAGGTATGCATGATCAGAATGACATAAAAGTCAAGTGAGACACTGAGACTGTGGCTCCCTGGGTCAAGGCCATCCACATGCACTTTGACTTTGACTCTAGTCTGCAGCAGTCAACCATCCCTCCCAAGGACAGAAAGAAAGCACCATACATGGCTGTCTTCTAGGTCTCTCCATGGGACTACCATGTAGCATTTGTTTTATTTCTTGTTCTATGTCATCTTAATAACTAATCTAAAAGAATGCCTAAAGTTAGTTATTGCAGAGATAGGTTTCCATATTTGGTCTCAAGATTCCTACTCTTTCTCACTTTTCTCTCCCACTGCCCCTCTAGCCCTTAATTCCATGGTATCTCTCTTTCTAATCTCATCATCGTGTTGAAGCTTGGCTTACAGAATGAGCTTTTGGTGACTTGACTACCAAGAATATTTTAGCTGCAGACTTCATGTAGGGAAAAAGAAATTAAAACTTCAAATTCCATTTCCTTCAGGTAACATTGTATTCAGTATTTTTTTTCTAGATTAATCGGTCTACTTTTCCCTCCTGAATAGTAGTACTACGTTTTGCTTTAAGGGCTGCCCCTCTGTGGCACACTGTCATGTGGTTAGGAAGAGCCTGATTTAAACAGTGTGCTCAGTTGGCAGAGTCCATTCCCTGTTTATAGTGGTGGATTCCAGATAGAGCACATGATCCAGTTGGGAACATTATTACATGAGATAATGTTTTCTGGTGCTTTAGAAATAGAAGATTCTTCTCTCTTTTGGAGATATTGGAAAGAATATTGTCGCTCACTCAGAAACAGGAGTATGGAAGCACAAAGTCAGAAATTATGTTGCTATTGTTGTCCTCATGAAGTCATATTGTAGATGAAACTATAAAAAGAATTGCAAAGAAAGAAATCAGGAGACCCAAAATTTGGGCTCACTTACACAAGCCAGTGAATCTCTTTGCTTTTCTGTTTACTTGTTAAATCTAGTTTGAGTTATAAATCTTTTGGGTGAAAATGCTTTAAGCTCTGCAGATTTAAGCAAGAAACAAAATCTTTAGTAATTCTGGCTCTCAAAGGTCAGCCAGCTGGTTCTCATGTTCAAATATCATTGTTAAGTACTTCCTATGATTTCGCTTGAGAAAAAAATTCTGAATAAGCCATATATGTTCTCAGACTTTTGCCAATGCTTCACAAATCTGACTGCTTCTGTTTTTCTTTCCATTGTCTCTAAACATCTCTTTAAATTTTCTGCTTTCTGATGTATGTTTTAGTCAACATCAATAAATATATTCTATTACCCATGTTTCCATAGGGCTCCAAACACCTAGAACGTGTGGATTTATTTTATGTTTTTAACAGAAGAATATGAGGTTTAGAATATAATTTTTGGTTAATATCTGAGAAAATATTTGAATGGGAAAGAAGCTCACATTTTCATGTATTCATAATTTACTTTTTAAAAATAAATATGGAATAAAAATAATGTAACATCCATGTACATACTGACCAGTATAATAAACAATAACATTCTGCTGTATTTTTATTAGCTCTTCTTGCTTTTTGATTTTCTTTCCCTTTTTTTCTAAAATAACTCTCACCATTTCATCATTTCTTTCAACAATGATATAAATGTTACCCTTTTCATACATTGACTATAATATAGTTCGTTGTACCCTCACTTTTGCATTGTAGTTTACCTGGTAAAAAAATTCCAGGTGGGTCATTGGTTTTTCATTTACCTTTGAAAAAAACAGTCTGTTGTATGTTCTCTCATTGAGAAAATAACTGTTGTTTTTAATTTTGGAACATTTTTTCTAGATAATTTTAAAAGTAGCCAGTCAGAAAGGATATATATTCTCTGATACCTTGCAGTTTTGCCATGCTATATCTTGTGATTTAAAGAAAAAAAAATTGAATGGGCCATGCAGGGCTTCTACACCTGAGGATTTGTTTATTTCATTAGTATGAGAAAACTATGATCTATTATACTCAAGATAATCATGATTATACTATTCACTCACTATAAAATTTCATTTTATTCACAATGTCTGAACTTTTCATTCTTTCTTCCATTTCTTTTAACAATGCATTTCATTTTTTCTTCCTTTTATTTCACAGCATTATATTGAGTATAATTTACTTAAATATACATCCAATTTTATTATTTTTAATCTTCAACTGGGTCTATTTTGTGGCTTATTTTTGTCCATTTAATCTTTACTTTCAATAAATTATTTGCCTTTATGTAGAATCACTTTTATAATCTTTATATTTATTTTAAAAATTAAGTTATACATACTATTTTATTGTCTAGCTTTGTTAAAGATAGGTCTATTATGGCATATTCTTGAAATTCTAATCTTCTAATATGTTAACTCGTTTTTTTTTTTTTTTTTTTTTGCAATGAGAGACCACGAGCGCCGATACACAGAGCTTTTTCCACGAGAACAACCTAACTTTCCTTACAGTAGTGACTTTCAAGTGAGGTTTCCATTTGCTTTGTTAGGCATCCAGGATGAAGCTTTGTGCTCATTGCTTAACTTCTGTATCCTGGGTGGTATAAATCTGACTTTTGTGAAGAGTGAACCACTATATCAGATGTGAGATTTGTGCATGTGTCATACATGCCTATTCACGTGTGTATACACATGTATATGCATTTTCCTAGAACCCAAGTAGGACTAGGCAAGCTGTTTGCCGTCTCCCTGTATGTCAGGTGGGATTTTTCCTTTCATTAAGTAAAGCAATTAAAAATTCTCAGCATTCCATATAAATACTTTTTTTAGATTTTAGAGTATTAGGGGATACATGTGTTTTGTTTAGTTACAATTTCTTCAAACTTTCTGGCTGGGAATATTGCTTTCTCCTTTTACTTTTCTATTTTTTTCTTTTCTTTTTTTGTTGTTTGTTTCTTATACCTACTCACTACTCCAGTTGCAATTGAATTAGCTGCACTGCTAATTCCTGTGGTTAATACTTTCCTTAAGTATCATTTTTACTTCTGACCTCCTAAGGATTTAATTTCCTACTGAACTCAGTTATGCATTCATCTTTTTGATCGTTGCTACATATAATCCACTGTGTCTAACGATTTATTTCTGGAGGTACTTAGGTTAACTTAGTCTGCTATCCTACCAGATTTCTGTGCTATTCATTTGACATATTATTTTTCATTTAGTCATCAGAAAAGTTATATGAGATGGGCAAATTGTCCTCACTTGAAGTTTCAATTTTTTTTTATTAAATGATAGCTGTGTACATTAATGCAAACATGGGGTACAGTGTAGTATTTTCATATACAATTTGAAATATTTTCATCAAACTGATTAACATAGACTTTGTGTCTTTTACTTAGTTATTGTGTTAAAACGTTTATACTCTAGTTCTAGAAAAATTCACTTGTACCCTTGTTAGACAGACCATATAGGTGATCTTTCCAGTGTACACAGCCCTATTGTGAAACTAATTTATA
>CAUYTI010154651.1:0-20595 GCA_963575145.1 Galago senegalensis | reverse complement strand
ACAGGCGCCTGCCACAACACCCGGCTATTTTTTGATTGCAGCCGTCATTGTTGTTTGGCGGGTCCGGGCTGGGGATTCGAACCCGCCACCTTAGGTGTACGTGGCTGGCGCCTTAGCCGGTTGAGCTATAGGCGCCGAGCCTATATATTTCTTAAAGATCATTGGCTAAATGACAATGAGTTAGGTAGTATTTCTCCCAGTTCCTTAGAGAGGGATGAAGCACAGATGGATTGGACCTGAACATGACTGAGATAAGAATAGTAAATCCGGGCTTCGAAGTGGCTGACTAGAGGCACTTGACACTGGCATCCTCCACAAAGAAGGATGAAAAGAGTGACTAGATAATCACGTTTGTGGAGTATCTAAGAAAGAATGCTGGAATTAAGTAGGGAGATGACAGGGAACCCATAAAGCATGGAACTAGAGGGAAGCAAAGCAGCTGGGAACAGATCAGAGCCAGGAGGAACAGGAGAAATTCTTCTTTGTGGGTCCACATCCCTACTACAGACTCCTGCAGTCCCAGCCACCTGAGAGCTCCCTAGCCTTTGCTGGCCCTGAGTTCACACAATGTATAGGGAGTTCACATGATGGCATTGTTCCGAGGAGGGAGTTAATGCTGGGCGGTACAGGCCCCCTAAGGACCAAGAAGCTGCAGCAAAGTCTCATTTTGAAAGCCCAGCTCCTACTAGAGGACTGCAATATCACTGGGCCAGCTGGAACCAGAGATGAGGCTGTGTCCATAACACTTTAGCCACTTGCAGTGAGTATCCTACACCTGGGAACAAATGTAGAGTAATAGCAAACCTGCCTCTGAGACAAAGGGAGCCAAAGCGTATGTTCCACTTTCCCTGCACCAGTCCAAGGGCCGCCAACCCAAGCAGGTGCCACTGACAGAAATGCCACCCCCTTTAGCAGGCCACTATAGCATACCTACAAATGCCTGGGGACTAGCCCATCTGGGTGCCATCTAGGAGCCCCAGGACAGGTCTGCTGAGCCTACCACCACCACAGAGGGAATTCAAGCATGCCTTTGAGGGCTGGAACATCAATCCACCCTGCCTGCTACTGCTGGCACCATACCCCATTGGGGCCCTTAGGACAAGCTTGTTCTACCTGCAGCCACTGCCACCAGCACCCACATATATTGTCTGAGGTCCTAGAAATGACCCACCTGCCTGCCACCATAGGTGCCCACACACACTGTGCACTGTCTGGGGCCTTGAGGATAGGCCTACTTTGCCCAACACCACTGCTATCAGTGCCCCAGTGAATCAGCTGGGGGCTTGGGGATCAACCTACCCTGCCTGTCTAAGTTAGTGCCTGCATACCTCACTGGGGTATATGAGGACAGGCTCACTCTGTCCATCAGCAGCCCAGTTGGTACCTGTGAGATCCAGGAGTCTGGGGATCAAACCAACCTACTCTTCACTTCCTACACTCTTATACGCCTTCCAGGAGTTCAAGGATGTGCCCACCCTGCCCAATTCTCTGCCTGCACATTCTGTCCAAGTATCTGGGAATAGATACTCCCCCAAGCCAGCACTTACACATGCTAGAAACTGGTTTATTGAGCCTACAACCAACATAACCACCATAACCACCCACATTTGATATCTGGGGGCCTGGAGACTGGTCCTCCCAACTTGTCATTGCTACCACTGGTGCCACACATGGGATGCTTGGGGGCCTAAGGGTTGGCCTACTGCTGCTACTGCCACTGCTGACACCACACATGCCACTCAAGGGTCTGAGGACCTACCCAAGCCCCAACCAACTGCTATACCATAAGCACTCAAGCAAAACTGTTAGACGTTCAAGGACCAGCCCACCCAGACCTGTTACCAGTGGCACCCATGTATATCACCAGAGGTCTGGACTGGCACACTGAACCTGTTGATACCCAAAGAATAGACTGCTTGGCATCTGTGTCTGCATCAAAGCATTGCCACATCTTCCACTAAGAACCATGGCCTAAGCTACTAAAGAGCTAACAAACACCAATGTCACTGATGACAGCAGAAGAAACCATGTGGAGACCACTATCGTATCCACACGGAATCAAAGCCAAAACATCCTATCCAATCAACACTACCGATAGATACATTTACACAAAAAAGACTTTTCCTATGAAAGCCACTTTGTAAAAGTGGAGAAATGACCTTTCACACCCAATACACAGATATCAACATAAAGGCTATAATAACATGAAAAAACAGGAAAACATGATACCTCTAAAAGACACACTCTCTAATAACAGATCCCAGACCAAAAAAAAAAAAAAATCTGAGATACCTAAAAAAGAACTCAAAATAATGATACTAAAGAAGCTTGATGAGATATAAGAGAATACAAATGCACAATACAAAGCAGTCAGGAAAAAAAAAATGATCTGAATGAGAAACTCCATGAAAGATATCATTAAAAAATCAAATATAAATCCTGGAACTAAAAAATTTAACACATTAAATGAAAAGCTCTATCAACAGCTTTGACAATAGACTAGATCAAGCAAAAAAAAAAAAAAAAGAACTTCTAAACTTGAAAAGAGGTCTTTTGAAATAACTTAGACAAAAGGGAAAAAAAGCATGAAGAAAGCTTACATGACATATGGAACACCAAAAGTTATCAAATTTTTGAATGTGTGAAGGTTCATTGGGAGAAGAGATGGACAAACAAAAAAATATGTTTAATAAAGTAGTAGTTAAAAACTTCCCTAGTTTTGCAAGAGATATGGACATCTTGATCCAAGAAGCTTAAAATTTTCCAAATAAAGTCAATCAAAATATCTCAAAAGCCAAAGACAGAGATCTGGAGGCATCACAGTATCATACTTTAAAATATACTATAAAGCCATAGTAACCAAAACAGCATGGTAAAGGCATAAAAAAAACAACATAGACCAATGAAATAGAGTGGCAAACCAGAAATAAAGCCATGCATTTATAGTCAGTTGATTTTTAACAGAAATGCCAAGATCAGTGGGGAAAGGGCAGTCTCTTCAATAAATCATTCTGGAAAAACTGAATATTCACATATAGGAAAGTGAAACTAGATTGCTATCCCTCAGCATATTAAAAAATCAAATCAGAGTGGATTGAAGACTTAAATGCAAGACCTGAAACTATAAAGCTACTAGGAGAAAACATAAGGGAAACTTTTCAAAGCATTAATCTAGGCAAAGATTTTATGGCTAAGACTTTGAAAGCATGGACTACAAAACCAAAAATAGACAAATGGGACTATATTAAATCAAAAAGCTTTTTTCATAGAAAGGACACAATCAAAAGAATGAAGAGACAACCTGTAGAATGGTAGAAAATATTGGCCAACTATTTATTCAATAAGGGACTAATATTTATTGTTAAGAAACTCCAGAAATTCAACAGAAAAAAATAATAACCAAATAGTCTGATTTAAAAGGCAACAAGGATCTCAATAGATGTTTTTCAAAAGAAGACACAGCAATGGCCAAAAGGCAGATGAAAAATGGTTAACTTCACTAATCATCGGGGAAACTCAAAATCATGATAAAATACCATCTCACCCCACATAAAGGCTAGACAAAAAACACATTAAAGTCAGACAAAATAACAAAGGTGAGAATGGAGAGAAAAGAAAAACCTTATTAAACAATATTGGTGAGAATATTAAATTAGTAAATGGTACAATCACTATAAGAAACAGTATGGTGGTGGCGGGTTCGAATCCCCAGCCCGGACCCGCCAAACAACAATGACGGCTGCAACCAAAAAAAAAAAAAATAGCCAGGTGTTGTGGCGGGCACCTGTGGTCCCAGCTACTTGGGAGGTAGAGGCAGGAGACTCGCTTGAGCCCAGGAGTGGAGGTTGCTGTGAGCTGTAATGCCACAGCACTCTACCCAGGGGGGATAGCTTGAGGCTCTGTCTCAAAAAAAAAAAAAAAATAAGCTAATATGTATTTAATAGCTATCAGCAGAGAATTTCATCTAAATTTTTCCAGTCTTATTTGACAATAGAATTCCAAGACTTCAAAAAGTATTTCAAAGACTAATAATCTTTGAAAAGTATGTTCAGAACTGTTGCTATACATTACCATTCTTCTGGCTACATGAGGTAAAAATGTTAGAAGTTACCGTAATTTATTCACTTCTTTCTCCATAGATTGATATTAATTTCCAATCTTGCGGTTATGAAAAATGTTACAGTAAAGTAACCGGTATAAAACCTTTACTTCTTTAAGAGAAGTCACCAGTTCTAATAATTGGCCATCCATCATTTCCACAGATTGCATTCATGGCGTCTCTGGCAACTCACTTCAGCAATCAGAACAGTGGGATCATCTTCAGCAGTGTCGAAACCAACATTGGAAACTTCTTCGATGTCATGACTGGTCGATTCGGGGCCCCAGTATCAGGTGAGATGTAAAAAGAAATGAATGACTGGATTAATCAATTTAGTAATCAAGAAAAAGAAGGGGCTTGGCGCCTGTGGCTCAAGTGGCTAAGGCGCCAGCCATGTACACCTAAGGTGGCGGGTTCGAATCCCCAGCCCGGACCCGCCAAACAACAATGATGGCTGCAACCAAAAAATAGCCAGGCGTTGTGGTGGGCGCCTGTGGTCCCAGCTACTGGGGAGGCTGAGGCAGGAGACTCGCTTGAGCCCAGGAGTTGGAGGTTCCTGTGAGCTGTAATGCCATGGCACTCTACCCAGGGGGACAGCTTGAGGCTCTGTCTAAAAAAAAAAAAAAGAAAAAAAGAAAAAGAAGGAAAGAAGAAAGAGAGGGAGAGAGGAAGGCAAGGAGGAAGGAGGAAGGACTAAACAAAGGAAGACACTGAGGGGAAACATTCCTTCTGTTTCAGGTTAAAACAAGCAGCTCCGGGCGGTGCCTGTGGCTCAAAGGAGTAGGGCACCGGCCCCATATACCAGAGGTGGCGAGTTTAAACCTGGCCCCAGCCAAAAACTGCAAAAAAGCCCCCCAAAACAAAAAAACAAAAAACCAAGCAGCTCAACAGTTTCAACAAACCTCAAATCCAGGTTTCCATTGGATTACAAAGTAAATGAATTAGAATCTGAAAAGACAAAAATACCTTTAAAACTATGGCCTTAGTTATTAAGATTTTTAACTCTGTTTTGAACTGAACCAAATAATTCCTAAAAGGGCATAGTTTTCTCAGACTTTGACAGTCCTTAGATTAGAACATATTTCTAATTTTTAAACATCACAACTGGGTCCTCCCTTTGTCACCACTCTAAGGAGTGCCTGAACCTATTTTCTTAAATTGGCCATGTTAGATTTGTCACAAATACTTCTAATGTGCACCTGGATTTATTCCCCACCTCCCCCTACTGCCCCAGCTCAAGATAGAAATGAACTGACACAGGAAGTAGTTGAAGCAATCTTTATCACATTTCAACCAGCTTTGAACTTTCTTGTGTGATTTTCTGCTCTGAAGGTTTTATGTTATTATAATTTTCCTATAACTGTTTATATTTACATTATAATTTTCCTATAATCTGTGCCACAGACTATATTAGTGCCTACCTATACCTGGTCAATGGCTTCATGGAATTCAGTGGCTCCATCATCAAAGACGAAGACTGTCGTTTAGTGTTTTAAAAAATCTCTTGAGTTGGGCATCATTCTGATGACAATCACCATCATTTGACTCTCATGGTTTTCTTTTCAACCTCATCCAAGAGATTGCAAAAAGACCATCTTATGTCTGTCTGTCTGTCTGTGTGCGTATGTATTTACTTGACTTTGTGAATGATGAAACAGAGAAGGCTGATTTTCGAAATTACAGAAACATAAAGACCTGAAAACTGGGCAGGGTGTTGTCTCTGGTTTCAGTACCTTCCCTGCAAAGGAAAGCCATGTGCAGATAGAATCCATGCTTACTTCTGTATCTCCAACTTTAGACGTTTCGTTTATTCACCTTCTGGTTTCTTAGTCTGCTCTTTCTAAAATGTTTCTGCAATCTACTCATTATAGTATTCATCTTTTTTTCTAAGAAAACTAATATGTTTTCCTGTCATTTTGATTCCATATTTATCTTCTTGAGACAATGAAAATTGTCTTGTGTGTGTCAAAATTTTGTAAAATGTGAAAAACTAAACACATATCAACAGCTTTTCTTTGAGTTAACTTTTATCTGACTTTATTTTTTGTCTCTGGGCCAATCTCTAGGCATATGAATGAACAAGATAAATTTTTACACCATTTTCCTTTGATCCCAACACATTGCATAGGCATTCTCCTGGCATCAGACAAACCATAATCATACTTCGATGATTGCAAAAGAAGATTTCTTCTATGATGGAAAAGAATTACAAGTAGAACTGTCCGGTGCTTTCTTTGTTTTTAAAGATGTTTCTGGGTTTTTCTCTTGAAAGTCTGTTAGTTTGAAAATGGAAATCAAGTAATAGCTTGATTGATGACCTATATTCATGAACCTTTCCAAATATTTTTCTTTTAGCATGTCTATCTGCCATTGGATTCTTCTTAATCACTCAAAGTGTCTTCTGCACTGTCATTTAGAGTATACCAGATCATATTAACTGCTTTCAAATAGGAACTGTAGACTCTTATAAGAAATCTCAAATATCTTAAAATATGTTGTTTTATTCTCAAATAAGGAGGATACAGACTTTTAGTGGTAAGGCCCTGTTGCTAAATCCGAGTTGGCTCTTTCTGTTTATTGTATATAATTTCACTAACTTACAATGAATAATATAAGTTAGTACTAGAACTTTTTTTTTAGAACCACTAAGCATTTATTATATGCTTCATTATTTCCTGATCTTTGGCTAACTCCTTTGGTGAGTATAGTCTAAGGTGACCAGATGTCCCGCTTTCAGTGGGACAGTCCTGATTTCTAACAATTTGTCCTGCATCCCGTGGTATTTTAAAAAAGTCCCGATTTTTGGAAAGAATGCACAGCAAGCTAGGGAATGGCGGGAGAACGGGAAGGGAATATTCAGTTTTGGGCTGCCATGTGGCTATTTTGCCAAGACATGAGTTTTATATTATTTTTGTTAATTTTATAATGTTAAACTTTAATAATAACAAATAATTTCTGAAAATGATCTTCGTAATGAGGTATCATTATTAAAAAAATATATTGATAAGGAAAAGGTTAAATCCTTGGCATCAGCAAAAATCACAATAGAGAACAAACGGTTAGAAATATTTCATCATTTTGAAACAAACCATGTTCCATACGATAATGCACTAAAAATTGTGGAATATGCACTGTCCTTACCAGGACAGTGGTAATGCTGTGACTGAACACATTTTTTCTAGGGTAAATAAAGTGTGGACATCAGAAAAATCACAATTAAGTGTTGAGACTTTGAAAGCCATTTTATGTGTGAGATATAATTTAACATATTCCTGTGAAAAATTTCATGACCTTTTAAACAACAACAACCAATCTACTTAAAAAAATTCACTCAAATGAGAAATATGCCAAAAAATAAAATAATACTATACATAATTTTTAAATGTATTATATTTGTAAATTGTACTTATGTTGAAATTATAAAAAATATATTATAATACTATTTTTGCATTCTCTGGAAATTTTGATTGCTCCATATAGACCAAATTTTTAATTAAGAACCCCCCAACACCACCCTCACCCCCAGTCAATGGTGTCCCTCTTTACCAATGTTAAAATATGGTCACCTTAGTATAGTCTCATCTGTTGTAATGTCATACTCTCCTCATTTTGGTCAGGCCATGGAGTAGCATGTGCTTACCAACAAGGCTCTGTACCTCGCCAGTATGAGTCCTGTGGTGGGTGCTGACCAGAGTTGACCTTTGCCTAGAAGTAGTGTGGACTTTTCTCTGAGCATTTCGTCAAGAGACAAGGCAGTGAGATACCACTAAAGAAAGGTACACGGACTTCATGCCTTAAAAATTTTTTATTCTTATAAGGGATATACAGTATACACATTAAGAAAGTCCTCCCAATTTTAAAGCACTTTGAAAGTTTGCAGCTAAAGGGACATTCATGCAAATAAAGGCCAAGAAGAAACCACATACTCTGTAGGATATCAACAAAAGAGATAAAGTCATTTGGCATATCTCTGTGCAATCTTCAGGTCCTCAATGTAAAAGATATTGATATAAATGTGGATGAAAACTTGCCTTTTCCAGGGGTGTATTTCTTCACCTTCAGCATGATGAAGCATGAGGATGTTGAAGAAGTGTACGTGTACCTTATGCACAACGGCAACACAGTCTTCAGCATGTACAGGTGGGTGGCCTCCTCTGTCACAGGTCTCACCGAAGCTGTCATCAGTTGCTCAAAGAATGCCCAATGACAGGAAGTGTGTAGGAATCAGCAGAGCCAGGCATGGCCCCTGTCCTCAATGAAAGTACTCATATACAATATATGGTTACTTGCTAATCATTACTATTTGGGGAGAAATAAATCTGATAAGCTCAAGTATTAAAAGTGTGATAAGAGGCCTTGAGTTGACAACTGGCAGTGTTCCCCATAGCCAATCCCTTGGATTCTTTTCTCATTATTGTTTCCCCCTCTCTCTGCCATTTCTTCTGCTTTCCCACTCTCCTGTGCCCTTTTCCCAAGGCTTAGGTGTGGTTCTGTTGATGGCATGTGTTCTGGGCTGGCAGGTTTAGAGAGCTGGGAGTCCGACCCTTGCTTCACGTGTGCTGCTACTCTGATCCTATCAACCTAGCCCTAGGGCTCCTTGGGGAACAGATGTTCTAAAGATAAATGTTGCGCTCTGCTCTGACCTAGGCTTAGGATATGGCAGAAAGGCAGAAAGCCAACACCTTTCCCAACACCGTAAATGGGCTGGGAGTTACCACTGAAGCACTTTATGGCTATTACCTTTTTCTTGTTTCCCCGTTATTTTTGAGCGTGGCCTGAATGAGAAAGTATAAAGAAAAGAAAAGAAAAGTTACAGTAGGCGAAGCTGCTGCATCTGAGAGATCCAGCATATTGTGGCCCAAACTCACTAGAAGTAGACTTTCTTGACTAGTCCAGAGTGCAAGTTCTGGGCTGAGGAAGGGAGGGTGAAGGAGGGGACTGCATGGAGGTGGGAAGGGGGTTTGTTCCTCCTGGCTTTTAAGGAACTCAGGCTGATGAAAGTAGCTCTGCCATGTATAAAATTGACTTCTAAGTTCTCTCTGATCATTGTCATTGCCAGGGTCAAAAGGAGGAAAGAATAACAGTGTGTGACATTTTTTTGCATTGGGCATTCTGTTCAAAGAACATAGTTCCCCCACCCCTGACCAACCAATGCAAGGGTGTCAAGGAAATGTAATGTAGTTCCTATGGGAGAGGAAAGGGGATTTGGGTGAACAGCCAGTCTTCTCTGCCCCTCTGGCCTCTAAATATCTGTGGAACTCGTCTTCCTACATTCAGACTACATGTCTCCTCATCTCTGTCCCCCTGGGAAATAGCCAAAACCACAACTAACACACCCAGTTCACAGCCCAGAATCAGGCAATGAACAGCCCTTTTTATCAAATTGATCCCTTGGCTGTTTTTCTCCTTGGTTCCTGACTGTGTCCTCTTGGAGGGTCTTCCTTGGCTATTCTCTCCGTGGCCACATCTAAAAGGTGAGCAGGCCCTCCTTGGGCTTCTTTCGTAGTCCACTTCCTCCTTGTGCACATCTGAGGGCAAGTCACGCGTCCCAAGCCGTTCTTAGATCAGTTTTGGGCCTTTCATAATTCTATGTATCACTTCCTCAGAGAGTTAGCAGAAATTTACTCTTATTGCTATCAGTCAGTTATTATTAAACCACACGAAACCCAATGCACTTTTCTTGACAGATAGTTTTTCAGCCTCTTAGTTCTTTGATTCCTTATCTCTATGCCCTTCTCTCAGTTCATTGGTGGTTATCATAAGGCTTTCTAAAACAGTAGATTTGGGTAGAAAGACAACATTTTTAATTCATTAGAATGTGCCACCCCTGTGTCTATCTGACTGAACGAGAAGTCTTTATGGGGAAATACCATCTTTGCCTCTGCTCTTCCAGGTGTGAAAGTGCTTGGCTTTTCCAACCCTGTGATGCTCCAACTATCTAGACTCTGCTTCAAACATGTCAGCTCCAGTCTAAACTCATATTTGTAGGAACATCTTTTTAAAAGCAGCAAAGAGTATTTTGGCTTTTCCAATCCTTCCCTGACTTAGTGTATAGGTAAGAGGCCTATCTTCCAAGTCACCATATTTTCTCAAATGTTTTGCCACAGCATAACATGGGTCTTCTGCTTTCCGGCCTATGGTGGTAGCTTCCTCATTGCTCCCTGTCTGACTATTAGCCAATGCAACATATTTTCATCTGGGTTATGGCAGCACCCTTCTTTAGTACCAGATTCTGGACCAGGAAGCTAAGCTGCTGTGACAAAGATCCAGCATAATGGCTCAAACATAATACAAATTTCTTCTCATCAAACAGCTCAGGGTAGATGTTTCCATTTGAGCCAGAGGAGGGAGTATTCTTTTCTATACAGTCTTCAAGAGCCTAGACTTCAACATATAGCTTCCAAGGTCGTTCTGGTCATTGTCCTTAACATTCCAGACAGTCATAAGGAAGAAGGAACAAGGAAGGGTGTTTGTGAGTGTGATTGGTCAGCCCTAGAAGTGGCACATATCATTTCCATTCACATACCATTTAAGTAACTTAATTGCAGGATTATACTCAGATGCGTGAGAAAAGAAGAGCACAGATTTGATGACGAGCTGACTGTCCACTACAAAGACTAAAGCGTGTGTGCCTCTTTTCTTCTCCAGTTATGAAACAAAGGGGAAGTCAGATACATCCAGCAACCATGCTGTACTGAAGCTAGCCAAAGGAGATGAAGTTTGGCTGAGAATGGGCAATGGCGCTCTCCACGGGGACCACCAGCGCTTCTCCACATTTGCAGGCTTCCTGCTCTTTGAAACTAAGTAAATGTAGGAGGAGAATAGCTCCACTTTGGGGAAGACTTGTAGCTGAGCTGGTATAGTTAAGATCTGAGGAACATTCATTAAAGGTGAGGGTTTTACATGCTGTTTTTAAAACAAGTATTAGTTACATTGATAGCCATGCTACAGGTATATCAATAATGTTGGACGACTCAGGGGCTCCGAAGAATAAACCACAAAACAGTCTTCCCAGATGACCTTGACTAATATACTCAGTATCTTCATCACGCTTTCCTAAACATCTGAGAGAGAATTCTCCTGTGACACAGTTTGTAGATAATTGTTCCCATCAGGGAAGTCATTTGCCAAGAGTTTTGGCTGCTTTGTTTTTAATTTAATACCAGCTTTCAGGACCCCCTGAAGTTTTAAGTTCTTCATTCTTTATAACCCTTTGGAGAAGGGGGTGCAGTGATCATGAGGGACTGGGATGAGAACAGGTGCACTTGCCCGGACCTAGGCACCAGAAACATTTGTAAAGCTTAAACTGGGAAATAACTTTGATCCAGTGGGTCAATATTCATAAATAAAACAGATTTTTTTCTTTCTTTCTTCCTTTTTTTTTTAGTAATTCTGGATAGCTCTTAGATAGTGAAAATATTTACAATGCTCACAAATAATTGGCTCCTCCGTTTTTAAAGAAACTCCTGTAATTAAATCTTGACTTTCAGTGGCTTGCATTTCAGAAATAGGATTTTCTCATGATCCAGAATTGGAGTTATCAGATCTGGCTTGTACGATTGACTTTTTGCCACTGTTTTTTTTGAATAACAGTCAGTCTTTGTTGACTCTGGCTTGTGGAACCAGCTGAGGCCGGCTGAGGTTCATCTAAAACAGACACAGGTGTAGTCACTTTCATTTCTTTACGTTTGGAATTACCCCAGTATGTTTGTACTCCACACGCACTATTTCACATTGAAGGGGCTGTGAACTAAATTATATACATTCAGACTAACACAATGTAAAACATAAGGGCATTTCATTGAAGAAACATACGAGGAAATCTCTTAAACTTTTATTCAATAAAAAATATGACTTCCCTGATAAACGTATTTGTTCAATATGCACGGAGCAGCTTGTTTGTTAATAGGAGATGCCACTTGGGTCTCTACCCCAAAATCTATTCTCAAAGGATTAAATTTGCCACCAAAAGGATATTCTTAAAAAAGAAAAAAAAGAAAAAAAAGGACATTCATGAGAAATGAAGCATAGGTTCTGAAGCTAGTCTCCAAAGCTGATACCCCTGCGTTGGTTTATTTTAGGCAAAGAAAGCATCATTGGAATATGTGTTCACCCTGATGTTGAATCATATTTAAAATGTACTAGATAATTTCAGTTTGGCACTTTAAAAATATAATAAAAAATGCACTAGAGAGATGCCCAGTGCATTCATATTATGAATTCCCTTGAAATACTGAGCCCTTAATTTGTTTTCTATTACAATTTGAATTTCCATATACACTTTTAAACTATGGGTTTACTTGTATTGATTATCCCTAATCCTAGAGGCAGAGACAACAAATTAGGGCTTCCCTACTAGCTAATACCATGCCTCCATTCCTTTGACCCACCAATATTTTTAAACTCTTTGCGAATCCACATATGACACTGTTTTAAAGTGAATAGATACTACATTAGTGCTTGCCCTAATGATTCGTGACCTATTGCATTAGTGCTTGACCTAAATAATTTTGTATATGCCCCCATGTGCCCTGGACTTTGGGATCGTGAGGTTAAGGTTTACTATTACCAAATGTTGTAACTATTTTGTAGAAGCGAATAGATGTTTGCCAATAGATGTCTGAATCTTGCATGTGGACCAAAGGGATTTTATATCTGAAGAGCTCACACTACTATTAAGTGCCTTAGAAGATTTTTGAGCTGGGTTTAGATAATACTGCGACAACAAAACCGTAATAAGCAACATATGGAAATAAATCCAAGTGTGTTAAATGCACTGTTTTTTGATGTTTTTAATAAAGTTTAATGGTCGTATATGTGGAAGTCACTATGGTTAACACAAAGTTAAAATATTTTATGCACGTGATGTGAACAGCCATGCAAATCTGCAGGCAGAGAGCAAGGTTATCTGTCTCCACAAAACTTTACTTTTCAATTATTCCATTGATAACTTCAACCTGACAAGACATTGATGTTTAGAGGATCCCCTAATGAAATCTGAATATCTTTGCCGGGAGGGAGTTTTCATCACACACCTGAAGTCTTTGTATATTCATGCTTAAATTCTCATTTTCACCTTCAAGATGCCAAAGGATTGGGTTGTAGGCAAAGGGGAAGCATCTTGGGCTTGCAAATAAGCTCCAGGTGTGAGAAAAAGGGATTATTCATAGGGAGATGGGAGAGGCACAAGATGATTTGCAATGGTTTCACAATTTTATCAGAATTATATCTGGCTGATTTCACAATTGTCCCTAAAAGTGAGGTGCTAAAAAGAAGACAAGTAGGTGTGAGTGTCACAGGAAATGTAATCAATGAAGCAACTTTTAGATTCTAAATCTTAAACAGAAGCAACCTACAAATGAAGCATGTGGGTTTCTGATTACCGCAGAATGCAAAAACGATGTAGAAGTATTTCATGTCATGATCAGCACGGGTGAATTTTTCCAGGTAAAGAAGTAGATATTTCCAGTCAAATATCTACACTTGAGCTTTGACAATGAATAAATTATTTGGAAGGAATTTTACTGACCTTATCATGAATAAAAGCTGAAGCAAAAAATAACAATTCAAAGGATGGAATATGCAAATATAAACTCCAAAGGATGGGGCTGGAATTGATAAACATCTACTTTTATGTAAGATACTGTGCTATTCCAAGTGCTACTATGGCATTTAAAGGACAGTTCTTACCTTCCCTGAGATTTCAACCTAACAGAGGACAATAGGTAAAAGGGACATGGATATAGACTAGGTATGTGGATGATATAATGTAAAGATGGTTTTTTTAACAGCCATAGAAGGGATTCATGGGGGAGAGATAACATCCAGTCGAGAGCATTAAAAAAGCTTGTGGAGAAGGGGTCTCTGATGGTCAGAGACAATGTCTTGTTATGCTATGTTTGGAGTATTATATTTTTAAAAAATCTTGTTCTTTTCTGATTATAATAAAAATAGTCACTATGGAAAACTTTGAAAATACATAAAAGTATTTGGCATAGAAATTATACTAAATTAATCATCCCATCAAATGTTAAATAACATTAGCATTTTGAAGTGTTTATTTCAGTCTTTCTCCTCATATATTTATGACTTTTAGTCTTAAGCATAGTAATAAAACAAACCATTGGACATTAGTCAATTAGACCAAGTTTAACATTAACTTTTTATGTATTTTTGTATCTCACTCTCTGGTTGGCCTAGTATATTAACAGGACACTCAAATGCTATTATGGGTCATCTGTAAACATAATTTTAATGGCTGCATAATTTATTTAACTTTTCTGTTTTGGAAAGTATTTTTGCTGTTAAAGTATTTATTCCCTATTACACATAATGTGTCATGATCATTCTTTTTAAAAGAAAATAACAACTGTGTGCATATAATTAGTTTCCTTAATTAAATTTCTAGAAGTGGAATTATTTGGTCAAAAAGTCTAGACATTTGAAAAGCTTTTAATAATGTCAAAAAAAAAAAACAAAAAAAAAACAACCAACCGGTGACTTTGGTAAGGAAAGATTTGTTTCAAAAGGAGTATTCTGATTGGGGAAAGAGACTATTGGAAGAGGCAGAAGGCACTGAGATCTATGAGTTTCATGAGACCATGACTTCTGCAGCTCAGAGGTCAGGAAGTTCAGAAATGGGCTTTTTAAAAATAGGGTGACATAAAGGGGGCTAGAAAGAACCAGGGGTTCTTTGATAAAGTTTATATCCATACATTCTTTTGGGCCACGTGATTCAGTATTTTTTTCTGATGACTACTTCCGCAGTAACAGAATATCTATCAATGAACTGGCAGTTACTCTGGGTTTGGACCTCTGGAACCAATGACCTCTGTTTCTAAGCTAACATATTAAGAGGACTCTCTTAATGAAGAGCGGATGAGTGGCAGGCAGGAAGGGACAGAGGACCAGAAACTGCTTTTCCTTGAGGCCAACCAGTTCTCTGGAGGGGCCATTAAGAAGCAGTCCTTCCCTCTTTCAGTGCCCAAGGGGGCCAAAGCTGAGGGGCCTGGGTGAAGGAGAGAAATCTTACTAGAGTTTGGCCAACTCAAGTGAGCTTTCATTTTGTTCAGATTAAACAGTCCAACAAACAGGTCAACAAAGTGAGATAAAAGAAAGTGAGAATTCAGAAGTCTGTATCTGGCTTTGTCCTAGGCTAACAAAACAAATTTTGAATCATAAAAGGAAGAGTGATTCTTTGCACCAAGTCAAATGTTCCCCAGAAAAAAAGGGTGGCAGGATTTCTTAAGTTACTTTGTTCCAGGAACACAGCGCTCTGATAACGTTCAACATTTCTAATAAATATTGCTGAATGCCCTCCCCCAAATCTTCACTCCTGCCAGCATTATTTGAGAATGTCCAAAATACTGCAGATAGGGTATTCTGAGTCATCATAATGAGATGCCAAGTGTTCTGTGCAGGGAAAAATAGTATGGAAAATGACAGAGCTGGGGACCTGCAAGGCTCTGTATGAACAACAGCATACAATCTGCCTGGAGTTCATTGCTCATGAGAGCTGAGACAGATTAAGACTAGAATGAAGGGACAGAATAAATGTCATTGGATTTTGATGCCAAGGTGCATCAGAGGCCTGCACTTAAATTAGCAGCTAAGGAGTCACCGTTAATTTGTGTTTAATGGTTTCATTAATCACAGCAATGTTTTAGGAAGATCAATCTGTTGAAACATGGGGGATTTTGCGGGGGTCACATTTGCCTTCCTCTGGAGACAAGAATCATGTCGACCTTAAAAACAACTAGGAAGCTCTCTTCTCTTCTCCTCCGCTCTCTCTCCTCCTCACTCTCCTCTTTGCTCTCCTCTTTTTCTCTCTTTCTCTCCCCTTTTCTCTCCTCCTTGGTGCTGCTCTGTAGCCTCCCTCCCCTACCAATAAAGACCTTTCATAGAAGGGAAGAAGAAAAAAAACAGCTAGGAAAAGTTATTCCTGAATATGCTGAGTTTACTTGGGAATAGAAAAAAGGATTATAATTGGAATGCACATATGACAAACCACTAGTGCATTAAGGTAGGGAAGTTAAGGGGAGATTTTATTAGCAACAAGAGACTTACATAAGCGACTTAGAAACAGAGGTTATTGGTTTCAGAGGTTCAAAGCCACAGTCTGTTCACTGATAGAGATTCTGTTACTGGGCAAGTATTCTTATTTATTTATTTTTTAAGAGATAGAGTCTCACTTTGTTGCCCGGGCTTAGGCAATTCTTTTGCCTCAGCCTCCTGTGCCCACCACAACACCTGGCTATTTTTTTGTTGCAGTTTGGCCGGGGTAGGGTTCCAACCCACCACCCTTGGCATATAGGGCCAGTGCCCTACTCACTGAGCCACAGGTGCTGCCCTGGGCAAGTATTCTTGAAGAATACTGAATTACGCGGTCTGAAAGAATGTCTAGTGATAAACCTTATCAAAGCAGGAAGTGTATGAAGGATGCAAAGGAGTGTTTAAAAAGTTGTCAGAAATAGTTCTTGTATCAGACATGGGATCATAATCTTTCTTATTTGGGGAGCTTATTAGCCCTATTTTGTCTGGGTCTAACAAAAATGGTTTCATCTTGGTATCTGTAACTTTTACAGTTAGATAATGCTGATTATATATCCCCCCCTTTTTTTTCCAAATGTTTATAGAAACTGTTAAGGCAAAGAGGTACGACTCCTGTTTGAACAGAGTTAACCCAGTAGAATGGATTTAGTAACATCCTGTATTTGTATATTGCCTTCAAACTACTCCCTACCTTCACTTCTCCTGCAGCAAAAACACAACACACATACACACACACACACTGTCACTCAAATTGACTTTTTAGTGTCACAGCAATTTTGTGGAGTAGGCAAAAAAGATCCTGCCCTGCTAGTGTGGGTGAGTTACTTTGGGGAAGTTACTTACTGTTTGTGCCTGAGTTTCCTCATTTGTAAAACTAGGCTATCTGTTAGCATATACCTCAAAGAGCTGTTATAAGGAGTAAATTAATTACTACATTTCAATTTTCTACCAATACATAGCACTCACAAGCTAGCAGCGTAAAGTAACATGCATTCATTATTTCACAGCTTCTGTGGGTCAGGAGTTCAGTCTAGGCAAGGCTTAGTTGGAGCCTCTGCTTCAGAGTATCTTCCAGAACTATCATCAAAGTGTGGTCCAGGGCTAGCTCATCTGAAAGCTCAACCGGGGAAGGATCTGCTTCCACACTCCCAAGGCTGCTGACAGAGTTCAGTTCCTCAAGGGTTTTTGGCCTGAGAGCCTCAGTTCATTGTGGGCTATTGTTTCAGAGCTACCCTCAGCTACTCACCATGTAAGTTTGTTTGTCCAAGGGATTGCTTCCTTCCTCAAAGCATGCAAGCTGAGAAAGTAGTAGAGAAAGTCTACGAGCAAAACAAAGGTCACAATCACTGAACTTAACCATGGAAGTGGCATCTCATCACCCTGTGGTATTTTATTGGTTAGAAGCAAGTCACCAGCCCACACTCAAGTTTCACGACGACCTGCATTCCAGGATGAGCGGATCATTTGGGGCTGCCTTAGGGTCAGCCTGACACAGAATACAATGCGAAGCAAGGAAGAGTACCCTCATCAACAATAAGATCTGCCAGCACCTCAATTTTGGATTTTCCAGCCTCCAGACCTGTGACAAATAAATGTCTGCTGAAGCCTGTGGTGATCTGTTATAACAGCCAAATGGACTGAGACATTCCCCTGTTGGCTTTTTGCCTAATGTTTCTAGCAGCCATTTGTGATTATAGCTTAAACCTACTATTTTACTGAGAGTTGCAAAATCTTGAACACTTTAAAGAAAGATTTTTTGTTGTTGTTGCCGTTTGGCCCAGGCCAGGTTCAAACCCACCACCCTCTGTATATGGGGCTGACACACTACTCACTGAGGCACAGGTGCTGTACCTCAAGAAAGATATTCTTTCACTAGCTTTTTGGTTATCCTGAAATACCACGCATGGAGAGGCAAGATAAATGTTTGATTTTTAGAAGAATAAGTTGATCTGATTGATCTAAGATAAAGTAGTAGAAATGAGGAAAAAGTTAAAAAAATGGAGTGAAAAATGTAGTTCAGAAAAATAAGTGCAATACAACAACATCTATGTAAATTAAAAATAAAATAATACTATATTTTGACAAGGCAAACATAGCAACTTCTCACAGGGATTAATGAAGGCTTTAAAGAGTATTATTAAGTCTTGATGTTCATGTAATTAATGTGTTTTAATCCAGCACAGTTATTATTCTAATCCAAAGGTCACATCTGAATTGTCTGTGGGAGGTCCTTCAAGTTAGTCCCTTGGCCCTCTGACTCAGATTTTGCTTGGTGCTAATCCTTCACAGCAGGCAGGGGTCCAGCAGGGCAGAGGTAAGTGGAAACTCAGTGCAGACTTTATCCTAACCAAACGTTCCTGCTGTGAACTTGAATGTGACTTCAGCAGCCCAGACTATTCTGTGTCCTGCCAGTAGCCTAAATTCCAGCTTTCTTGGTAATTATGTGAGCTTCCTAGGATTCTTCTGGTGAATTCTTTTTGTATTTATACTAAGAATCCTGATGGATCTAAGAGAAAGTGGTAGAAATGGGGAAACAAGTTAAAATAAGATGGAGTGAAAAAGGTAGTTCAGAAAAATCAGTGCAATATAACAACATTCATGTAAATTAAAAATACAAAATAATACTATATTTTAATAAAACAAACATAGTACATAAATAGTATAGCTGTGGCTGTAGATAGATACAGTGGACTGTAGGACACACATCAAAATCATGGGAGTGCCATGGTGGGGTATGGGAGAACAAGAAATCTAACTGCAGTTAAAAGTTAAAAAGCCTTTAGCTACGAAGGAGTTAAAAGAATCTGGCATATCATCTATTTACTGTTTTTTTAGTACAAGAATGCTGTGGATGGAAAAGAAAAACGTGGGTGAATCTCCTTATCAACAGCACCCTGTGTAAACTGATGAATTATATTTTATAGGAGGAAAAGAATTTAACTGTTGTTTCTAGAAAAGCAGGAAGCTGTGGGGAAAAAAAGAATAATGAAAAAAAGTTATTATATTAAATTCATGTAACAGAATATTCCTGGCCAAAAGATTACTTACAATGCTGTAGATGGAAAAGAAACTTATAACAAATAAATTTATAAATTTGCAATCTAGGAAGCATGGTTCCATAGCTAAGCAACTCCGGAATATAAAATGAAGTCTATTAGGTGACCAGAGACCCTCCTTAGAGACTTGATCTATAATTGTGGGTCAAAGGGTGCATTACTTTGCTAAGGCTGCCATAATGAAATACCACAACTGGGTGGTGTAAGCAATAGAAATTATTTTCTCAAAATGCTGGAGGCTTTATGTGTAATACAATGATACTGGCAGGTCTGGTTTCCTCTCAAGCCTCTTTCCTTGGCTTGCAGAGAGCAAATGTCTTCATTTGGTGTTGCTGTATCTTCATATGTTTGCCATATGTTTCCTTTATTTTAATTTCTTCCTCTAATAAAGATACTAGTCAGTGGATTAAGGTCCACCCGTCTGACTTCATTTTCCCTGAATTATCTGTTTAATGGCCTTATCTCCAAAACAGTCACATTCAAGTCCTAACTGAGGGTTAGGACATATGATATTTTGATCTATCACTTAGATAGATCATTTATCATTGCTTTGCTTTGGGAACATTTACAGTCTCCTGTAGCTATTTTGAAATACACAGTATATTATTAATTATAGTCCCTCTACTGTCCTGTGGAACCCTAGAACTTACGCCTTCTATTTAACTGTGTGCTTATCCACATTAACTAGACTCTCTTCCTTACACCCCCTCCACACCCTCCTCCGGTAACTATCATTCTACTCTTCACCTCCCTGGGCTTTAATACCTGGGCTTTTCTTTGTTGGGATATTTCTTGTTACTGATTCAATCTCATTACTTCTTACTGGTCTGTTTCAGTTTCCTATTTCTTCCTGGTTCAATCCGGGAAGACATATACAAGCTATCTATCTATCTGGGAATTTATTCATTCCCCCTAGGTTTTCTAGTTTGTTAGCATATACTTGTTCTTCTTTATATTTTTTATGGTATCAGTTGTAATATCTTATTTTTTATTTTTGATTTTATTTGAATCTTTTTTTTTCTTGGTTGGTCTAGCTAGTGGCTTATCAGTTTTATCTTTTCAAAAATGAACTCTTCATTTTTTTGATATTTTGTATGTTTTTTTTTTGAGACAGAGTCTCACTTTGTAGCCCTCTGTAGAGCACTATGGCATCATAGCTCACAGCAACCTCAAACTCCTGGGCCTAAGTGTTCTCTTGCCTCAGCCTCCCAAGTAGCTGGAACTATAGGCACCTGCCTTTTGTAATTTTTTTTTTTTTTTGAGACAGAGCCTCAAGCTATCCCCCTGGGTAGAGTGCTGTGGCTTCACAGCTCACAGCAACCTCCAACTCCTGGGCTCAAGTGAGTCTCCTGCCTCTGCCTCCCAAGTAGCTGGGACCACAGGCACCCA
>CAUYTI010154648.1:0-16723 GCA_963575145.1 Galago senegalensis | reverse complement strand
GGGTCCAGTTTCAGTCTTCTACAGGTTGCCAGCCAGTTCACCCAGCACCATTTGTTAAATAAGGAATCTTTTCCCCACTCAATGTTTTTAATTGGCTTGTCAAAGATCAGATAATGGTAAGTAGCTGGGTTCATCTCTTGGTTCTCTATTCTGTTCCATACATCTACCTCTTTGTTTTTGTGCCAGTACCATGCTGTTTTGGTCATTATCAATTTATAGTATAGTCTGAGGTCTGGTAGTGTGATTTCTCCTGCTTTGTGTTTAATTCTGAGTAATGTCTTGGCTATTTGAGTTTTTTTCTGATTCCATATAAAATGAAGTATTATTTTTTGAGATCTTTAAAGTATGACAGTGGAGCTTTAATAGGGATTGCATTAAAATTGTATATTGCTTTGGGTAGTATGGACATTTTAACAATGTTGATTCTTCCTAGCCATGAGCATGGTATGTTTTTCCATTTGTTAACATTTTCAGCTATTTCTTTCCTTAGAGTTTCATAGTTCTTTTTATAGAGATCTTTCATGTCTTTTGTTAGGTAAACTCCCAATATTTCATCTTTTTTGGCACTACTGTGAATGAAATAGAGCCCGTGACTGCTTGACTATTGTTGACATATATAAAGGCTACAGATTTATGAGTGTTGATTTTGTAACCTGAGACACTGCTGTATTCCTTGATCACTTCTAAGAGTTTTGTACTAGAATCCCTGGTGTTTTCCAGATATACAATTATATCATCTGTGAAGAGTGAAACTTTGATCTTTTTTGACCCTATGTGGACGCCCTTGATCGCCCTTTCTTATCTAATTGCATTGGCTAAAACTTCCATTACAATGTCAAAGAGCAATGGAGACAATGGGCAACCTTGCCTGCTTCCTGATCTAAGTGGAAATGATTTCAATTTTACTCCATTCAATATGATGTTGGCTGTGGGTTTGCTGTAGATAGCCTCTTACCAGTTTAAGAAATGTCCCTTCTATACCAATTTTCTTAAGTTTTTTTATCATGAAGGGATGCTGGATATTATCAAAAGCTTTTTCTGCATCAGTTGAGAGACTCATATAGTCTTTGTTTTTTAATTTGTTTATGTGCTATATTATATTTATAGATTTACGTATATTAAACCAGCCTCAGTCTTGAGACCCTGGGATAAAACCCACTTGGTCATCCAGCAACATGATGTGTTGCTGGATTCTGTTTCTTAGGGTCTTGTTGAATATTTTCACATCAATATTCATTAGTGATATTGGTCTATAATTTTCTTTTCTTGCTGGGTCTTTTACTGGTTTGGAGATCAAGGTGATGTTTGCTTCATAGAATGTGTTGGGTAGTATTCCTTCTGTTTCTATGATTTGGAAAAGGTTGAGTGAAATAGGTACCAATTCATCTTTAATGGTTTGGTAGAATTCTGACGTGAAGCCATCTGGTGCCAGGGTTTTCTATTTAGGGAGATTTTGTATATTTGATGCTATTTCAGAACTTGATATAGGCCTGTTCAGCATTTCCACTTCATTCTGGCTAAATCCTAGAAGGTGGCATGCTTCCAAGTATTGGTCAATTTTCTTCAGATTTTCATATTTCTCAGAATAAAGTTTCTTGTAATATTCATTAAGGATTTTTTGAATTTCTAAGGAGTCTGTTGTTATTTCATCTTTACCATTTCTGATTGGTGAAATTAGAGATTTTATTCTTTTTTTTAAATTTAGGTTAGCCAAAGATTTATCTATTTTATTGACCTTTTCAAAAAATGAACTTTTTGATTTATTGATCTGTTGTATAATCCTTTGTTTTTAATTTCATTTAATTCTGCTTTAATTTTGGTTATTTCTTTTTTTCTCCTGGGTTTGGAGTTGAAATGTCCTTCCTTTTACAGTTTCTTGAGATGTCCCATTAAGTTGTTAACTTCCTTTCTATTCTCTTGAGGAAGGCTTGCAGTGCTATAAATTTCCCTTTTAGGACTGCCTCTGTGATATCCCAGGGGTTCTGGTAATTTATGTCTTCATTATTGTTTTGTTCCAAAAATTTGATAATTTCCTTCTTAATCTCATCTATGACCCAGACATCATTCAGCAAAAAGTTATTTAGCTTCCATGTTTTTTTATGAGTCTGCAGATTCCTGTTGTTACTGAGTTCAACTTTTATTCCATCATGGTCTGAGAAGATGCAAGGAACAATTTCTATTCTTTTAAATTTGCTGAGGTTAGATTTATGACATAAGATGTTGTCGATTTTAGAGTATGTTTCATGAGCTGATGAGAAGAATGTGTATTCAGTTTTGTTAGGATGAAATGTTCTGTAGATGTCTGTCAAATCCAAATGTTGAATGGGTAAGTTTAAATCTAAAATTTTTTTCCTTAGCTTCTTATTGGAGGATCTATCCAACACTGCCAAAGGAGTGTTAAAATCACCAACTACTATGGAGCTGGAGGAAATCTAGTTGCTCATGCCTGTTAGAGTGTTTCTTATAAATTGAGGCACATTCTGATTGGGTGCATAAATATTAATAATTGAAACCTCATCATATTGAGTATTACTCTTAACAAATATAAAATGACAATCCTTAGCCTTGATTACTTTTGTTGCTTTAAAGCCTAGTTATCTGAGAATAAAATTGCAACACCTGCTTTTTTCTGACTTCCATTTGCCTGGAATATAGATGACCATTCCTTCACACTGACTGTATATGTATCTTTTAAGGCAAGATGAGATTCTTGTATGCAGTAGATATCTGGCCTGTGTTTTTGTATCCAGTCAGTCAGCCTGTGCCTCTTTAAAGGACAATTTAAGCCTTAAGACAATTATTCACATTAATTGAGAATATTGATAAGCCTGTTATAATTTTGGGTATTGAGTTTTCCGAAAGTGTGGTGGACATTTTTAATCCTTTCACCACTGTGGAAGTTAGAATTTGATCAAAAGTTACTGAGTGAGTTTACTTTTGTGGTGGAAGATTACGCTGGTCATTATGGAGGATAGTTATGAGAATATCCTGGAGAGCTGGTTGAGTTATGGCAAATTTCTTCAACATGTGAATATCATTAAAGTATTTAATTTCTCCATCATAAATGAAACTCAGTTTAGCTGGATCCAGGATTCTGGATTGAGAGTTATTTTGTTTTTTGAAGATTTAAAGTTGATGACCACCCTCTTCTAGCTTGAAAGGTTTCAGCAGAGAGATCTGTAGTCATTCTAATATTCCTCCCCTTGTGGGTTATGGTTTTTGTACATCTGGCTGCTTTCAGAATTTTCTCCTTCATTTTAACTTTAGTGAAGTTAATTGATGTGCCTGGGGGCTGTCTTATTTAAGTTGATTTTGTGCTGGAGTTCTGAAATTGTCTACTATCTAAAATTCAGAATCTCTTGGCATGTTTGGAAAGTTTTCTTTCATAATCTCATGAAGAAGAGCCTCTGTGCTTTGTGAAGCAACTTTATTGCCTTCAGGGATTCCTATATGGAGAATATTAGTTTTCTTCAAGTTATCCCAGAGCTCTCTGAGGGAATGATCCATCTTTGCTCTCCATTTCTCTTTCTCTTTGAGAGTTTGGGAGCATTCAAAAGCTTTGTCTTCAATGTCAGAAATCCTTTCTTCTGCTTCCTCCATTCTGTTACTGATGGATTCTACTGTATTTCTCAATTCTTTGAGGGCTGCAAAATCTTGTCTCAATGCATCAAAATTTTTGGTCATTTTGTCTTTGAATTTGTTGAATTCTTGAGACAACTTTTGAAATATTCCTTGAATTTCTAATTCCAATTTTGCCTCTATTCTATTAATCTTATTTGCAATCCAAATTCTGAATTCGATTTCTGACATCTTAGCCATCTGGCCATCTGTTTATGAATGAGATCTTCTGTTGTGTCTGCCATATTTTTCCTTTAGGGGGGTTGATCTACTCTGGTTATTCATGTTACTGGAGTTTTTCTGCTGATTCCTCTCCATGATAATTTTACACCATTTGGCTAGATGAGCAGATAAGGAGAGGTGTGAGGGGGAGCTCCAGGAGTAGTGATTAATCAGCCCTTTGCCCCAAAGCTTGGGCTGGTGCCTGTACCTTTTCCCCTAGAGTTTTGCCAATGACCCGTACAGTGCTATGGCCTGAGAAACTGTGGGCCCACTTGGTGTGGTGGGACTAAGTGGCTCTGTCTTGTTTTCAGCTGTTCTCTGTCCTACCCTAGTGAATCAGTTACTCTGGGTTGAAGTCTCAGCTGTGGAGAAATACCAGCAATTAAGTCACTCCGCCCCCCACAGGCAATAGTTAGAACAGCAAAATCAAACCTTCCCACAACCTCACATCCAGGATACCACTTTGGATAGTCCTCGGGTGATTGACCCATTTCAAGAGGTCCAAATCAATTGTTTCAGTCAGCACAGGTCTCATGTGGCTGAGTTCAAAAGGTCTTCAGCAACTAGATAGCAGGGTCTGCTGGTAGCTCAAGTATGAATCGCTCTGGTGCTCCATGAGATCAGAAGGACCCACCCAGCAAATAAATTAGTCAGGGAAGGCTGATGCCTCCTTCCCCACCTTGCACTTCTGTCACACCCAGTCACTGGCAACCCCACAGGGCTGTGACCCAGTTCCCTCTAAGGAGCAGATGCTCCAGGGGTTTGTGCCTGCCTCAGTCAGAGGGAGATCTATGTCTCCTCAGCCAGGCTGCTGCTCTCTGCCACTATCTGGCAGGGAAAGGTGGGGTCTGACAACCTCAGGTGCTTAATGGAGGCTGGGGCGGTTCACTCAGTTCCAGCCTTGCCCCAATTGATGTTGCTGGCAAAACAGAACAACTTTGCAGAATTTCTTTCTTTCCATGCTATATTCCCCTGCAGATCAGATGCTGTTTGAGGTCACAGAAACTGCATCTCAGCCTAGGTCTGTGCTGTCTTGTGTTGGGGCAGGCCTGTGCTGTTTTAGTTACTATAGATTTGTAATCTAATTTGAAATTAGGTAATGTGATACTTCAAAGTTTTGTTCTTGCTTTAGGATTGCTTTGGTTATTTGGGCTCCTTTTGCATTTCAAATGAAGCTTAGGATTATTTTGTTTTTAGATCTGTAAAGTATGACACTGGTATTTTGATGGGAATTCACTGAATTTAAAAATCACTTTGGGCAATTTGGACATCTTAATAATGTTGATTTTTGTAATCCATGAGCATGGGATTTTTTCTATTTGTGTCTTCTATAATTTTTTCCTCCAGTGTTTTCCAGTTTTCCTTGTATATATCTTTTACCTTCTTGGTAAAAAATATATACCTATATTCCTAGGTATTTTTTTGTAGCTATTATAAATGATATTGAGTTTTTTTATTTCTTTATCAATTCTAGGAATCTTTTGGTGGAGTTTTCAGGGTTTTCTAGATACAAGATCATATTGTCAGTATATAGTGATCATTTGACCTCATCTTTCCCTGTATGGATATCATTTATCTTTTTTCTCATGCCTGATTGCTATGACTAGGACTCCCATTACTAAGTTGAAGTGTTGTAAGTAAGCACTCTTGTTTTGTTACAGTTCTTAGGGTGAATTCAAGTTTTTCCCATTCAGTAAGATGCTGGCTGTGAGTTTATTTCATTATTTTTATTTATTGACTTTTTTTTCCTTTTTTTTTGAGGCAGAGTCTCATTCTGTTGTCTGGGCTAGAGTCGCCTAGCTTACGGTAAACTCAGGTGATCCTCTTGCTTCAGCCTCCTGCATCATTGGTACTACAGACAGCAGTCTTTTTTTTTTTTTTTTCTTTTTTCTCTCTGTTAAGATGGGGTCTGGATCTTGCGCAGCCTGATCTCAAACTGCAAAGCTCAAGGGATACATATGCCTTGACCTCTCAGAGTGCTAGTATTATAGATGTGAACCATCACACCTGGCCTGTTTCACTATTTTTAAAAGCTGTTTCTTAAAGAAAAATTTAATCATATTAAAAAACATTAGGAAACTATTCCTTAATCCTATAATTATACATGTGTTATCTCTATGAAGAATTAAATGATCATCTACTTATATTTTCCTTTAGTTGCAAAAGTACATACTCTATACACTAGTGATTGTTTAACAAAATGCTTGCAAAACAATTATATTGATAATATTAGCAATATAATTATCTTCAGCTTAGCGACAAAACCTGAATTGGGCATCTGCTATAATTTTTAAAAGTATCTCTAGTCTAAATGTACATGGATTTATGCATTTATAAATGAACAGGTTATCTTTACTCTTTTCCTTCTTATAGATCTCCCAAAGAACCATTAAGAATTGCATATCAAAATCAAGAGTTAGCTGTTACTCTGTAGTACAAATTGTATATTTCTTTCACCTTAACATAGTGAAATATGTTTGACGTATGATGCAGTAACACAAAATTTAACTGCAAATAAGCTTCCTCATATATCTTAAAAAATGAGAAAACATGAATTCAATCTTTTATGATACATGCTTACCAAATATCAAAAAATTTTGGTTTTGTTTCTAAAAATATAATTTCAAAAAAAAGCCATTGTGTAGAAAATGATATAATTTATATAGACAATATTTGACAAAAGCATGTGTATTAATAGATTGATAGACTCTGAGTTATGGAAGCTTAATTTAATGAATGATTATCCAGATCATCAGGCCTTGGATTCTCATGAGGAACACACAACCTAGATCCCTTACATGATTAATTTACAGTAGGGTTCGGCTCCTCTGAGAATCTAATGGTGCAGCTGATCTGACCACAGGTAGAACTCAGGCAGTGAGGTGAGTGATCAGGAGCAGCTGTAAATGCAGATGAAAGTTTGCTTGCTTGCCCTATGTTCATCTCTTACTGTGTAGCCCAGTTCCTAATAAGCCAGATCAGTATTGCTCTGCAGCCCAGAGATTCGGAACTGCAGGTCTAACTCACTCTCATTTATGAGCCAAAACAAAAAGGAAAATTGCTAAACTAGAGACATGTAGTGTTTATGTTATGTTTTTATGAAGAAAAATAACAATATAAAGTTTTAAATTTGTACATAAAATACAACCAGGGTCATTTACCTGTAGAACCTTTTGATAATATCTACAATATCTTTTTACAACTTATTCAATAGTTTTCACAAATCTTTTCTTTGTTAAATTTGCTTTTTTTCAAATACTAATTCTGTAGAAAACTTAAAAATATAGCTGAACCTCTCTATAAGCTGACCACACAAGGGTGAAACAGACTGATCAATAAACAGAGATGGTCAACATAAGGACCTAGGCCTACTGTACTGATACATACATGAAGTGTATATCAGTACAGCATGTTCAGACTATGAAAATTAGGTCAACTTAAGGAAATGGTCAATGTAGGGAGTTGGTCAACCATGCACATTCTACAGCATATTACATTTTGCTCAATTGCTAACTCCAACAGTGTTATCATATACTATTACATTTCACAAGCACTGATTTACCATATTTTGCTATGTACAATGTGCACTTCTTTGCCCATATTTTTGAGGGAAAAATAAGGATCCTCATTATGTATAGGTAGTATGACTTGGGAGTGGGGGCACCCTAACAGGTTCATGGAGCCATTGTGCCCTCCTTCCCCAGTCTGTTGAGCCCATAGAGATTCTGTCTGGGAGGGTCTGCGATCTGATGGGAGCAGCCAGAGTGGTCTCCACTGAGTGCCATAATCAGGGGAGGAGGCGGTGGCAGAGCTGGCAAGGTAGGCCATTTCTGTGGAGGTTGAGGGCTGAGGCTCAAGGCTCAACTATGCCAGGGGGACTAGCATCCTCACACAGGCCCCAAGAACCCACTTGGTTGCCTTTGGGTCTAGTGGCCTCAGAAGCTCCCACCCCACCAATCATGCATAAGGACATCTCAGTTTTGGCTCCCAGTCTGGCAAGGAATGAAAGAGGGAAGGGGCAGCTTCCACTGAGAGGTGGCTCCAGGAGGGTAGTGCAATCTACACATTTACCAGGGGGGCATTTGCCTTCCCCTGTGTGTCTCTGTTGGGCAAGAGCTGGCCACTTTCTCAAGAATTTGTTATCTCAAAAGTTTGGCCATAAATTGTGGGTGTGCATTATATACAGGAGCACATTTTACACAACAAAATGTGGGGATACTCTGTAAAATGAGTTAAATAGCCTTATGTGGGTCACTCATTTGCATATAATAACAATTTATACAATTATGTCTAGAATAAATTGTTTCAAGTTCCCACGAAATGACTTGAAAATTTTAGCACCACGTCAGCTTATAAAGCTAAATTGGCTATCTTGTCCAGGTGATCTGAGAGGAGAAATCAATTGCTAAGTTGTCTGACCCTTTACTTTTTTATCTTAATTTTGGAATCTTAATGTTGCTTTCTATAAAAAAATACTTGATAATATTTTAATTATCTTTTTTGTTCAGATGGTCTTGATGATGGATTAACAGGAGATTTCAATGCTTCCTAAATGTTTTCCCACATACTGAATGAAGAACTATTCTCATAAGAGATAACATAATGTCCGAGGTTAACTTTGATGAGAGGGCCATCAGGGAGTGTTAAGCCTCAGAGAAGAGATAAAACCTGCTGGATAGGTGATGTCACCACACCAAATGAATACAACTAATTTTTTACCTCTCTAATGAGAGTTACAATTCTTAAGATCCTATGTTATTTAAAATTTTATTTTAAAATATAACTTGCATATGAAAAATTGATTAGCAACCATAGTATCAAACTCATAATTTTTAGTTATTTTTCCTACAAAAATTAAACAACTAAGGGCTTTGATGAAACCTGGCAATACACACCTAATTGCATCCTTTTTCCCTCTTAAGCCAAACTCCACTGTCACTGTCTTCTCTATTTCTTCTGCCCTTCACTTTGTATTATTACTTAGAGCACAATACATAAAAGCATATTCATAAATAAAATACCACTCCAATAAAATAAGTTGGATAAAGCAACCATGTATTGCTATGTTAAAGATAATAAGGTTTTTTCCAAATTGATCTAGTTTCTCATACTTTCTGCTGTATAACCAATCGGGGTCTATTTAAAGCAAATTGTATAAACTAATAAATTAAGCACATTATATCCAACTCACACTGTGAGAACTTTATTAGTTTAATCTGGCATCAGAGCTTAGATAAAGATTAAGTCAGGAAATTGTCAATATCATGGAAGTCCTGTGGCTAGCTTTAAGTGTATGCCCCAGAGGTTGGTGTATAAAGGATGCTGGAACTTTAATACCCCAAAGCCAAACAGAATTTTGACTCGAAAAGAAGCAGAAGGACTACTGGCCAGAGTTTAAGAGTCTCTGGAGCAGGGGAAATAAGTGAGGTATAAGCTACTATCTTGTTCACAAGAAACAGAACCAGAACCCAACTACTAGAATTGCCTTAAAAACTAGAATAGAACTGGACCAATAAATAATATGACATCTTTTAAGGCTGTCTCATAAAGCCAATGTCCTTGATCTCTTTATATTCTCCCTAACAATGAACAAAATTGGTCCTATATCCCATTAACAGAGTTGAGCCTTCCTATGTATGTGAATTCTGTAATTTTACTTATGGAAATGGCAAGAAGAAGGGGGACAGAAAAAGGCAAAGTTCATTATAGTGAATGTGGAACTCATGTCAGATTCTAAGGATCTCATATTCAAGAGAATATTTATTAGATCTACATTTTAACCTTGTGAGACTCCTTAGTTTATCCAAATTAAATCTCAGCTTTCACTAAGATTTAGCTCACTTCACTAAGCCTCTAATCCTTCATCACCAATTATTAAACTCTGATCATATTCTAGGTACTGTGAATAAAATGAAATATAAAACATACTATCTGCTCAGTGAGATAACTAGTAAATATGGAATCTGGTGTCAAGTCATACATAGCTTAAAAATTTATTATTAATGGCCACTTTGGCAGACAGTTTTGTAGTTTCTTAAAAATCTAAGTATGCTCTTACCATAAGACCCCACAGTATGTAAATATGGAAATAAAGCTATTAAAGATTTCAGAAGATAATATAGAAGTAAATTCCTTAAGGTAAAGAAGCATTTTTAAAATAAAACAAAAGAATATAAAGTATGTGATTGACCAGTTCAACAATACTAAAAAATCAAAGTTCAATCAAAAGATACCATAAAATGAAAAGACAAGGTATGGTGTAGGAAAAGATGTTTGTAACACATTTAACTAGCACTGTTCAGTTTCAAGTATGTATAAAGAACTACAAATTAATAAAGTCAAATAACACAATAGAAAATATGTAAAGTTCTTTATAAAAGAAGACATTTAAATGATTATTTGGCTTATAAAAAAGATAGCAAACCTAATTAATATTCAGGGAAAAGCAAATTATATCTGGCATGACTGGCCCAAATTAAGAAGTCTGACAGGGGGTGGTGCCTGTGGCTCAAGGAGTAGGGCACCAGCCCCATATACAGGGGTAGTGGTGGTGTGTTCAAGCCCAGCCTTGGCCAAAACTACAACAACAACAAAAAAGTCTGACAGAGGGGAATTCTGGGAAGATAGCCGACTGGTAACAACCCTGGGCAGAGGCTCCTGAGCAGAAGAAGAAAAACTGGATGGAATCAGACTCTATGAAGCCAAAGACAGGGAGCTGAGCCAAGAAAAAAGTTCAGCAAGCTGTAAATCCAAGGAAGAGCATTCAAGAAAACAAATTACAGGTACAAAGCCTATGGACTAGAGGACAAGAGACCTCTCCCCCAGGCAGGAGGCCTGCCGCAGGCTATCTGTGAATAAGCAGGGAACAAAAGACCTCTCATTTTACCTCACTGGAGAGAGCCACTAAACTCCAGGTCCCTTTCTTCAGGGAGGCCCCACTTATGAACCTAGATACCACTCCACCAGGCATAAAATTGAACAGATATTTTCCCCCACAAGTCCAAACTCCCAGTCCACCCTTTCCCCCTAGCATGCAGTTCTGCCCCCTGCAGAGCACAGAGTCTTTGGTCTTGTCCTGAGAGACCTGGGCATAAGTGTGGATTGCCAACCACCAGGTCAGTATCTGTGACTAATGGGCAAGAAAGAGGGTGTAGGAAGAAAGGGACACATGGTAGGAGGAGCATTCCCCTGGTTATGACTATGCCCAGCCAGTGGTAGTGTTGACCCTCAGTTTGAGATGTGTCTGGTGGGATGGGTTGCAGAACCCCTGGCTCTGATGGCACCCACAGCAGGAGAAAGATTGCCCCATATGGGCTGAGTCTGGCAGACAGGGCTGGTCCCCAGCCCCTGCTGGGCCTGTGAGCAGAGGCTTGATAGGCATGAACTGTGGCCTGAGAGCAAGGGTGTGGACCCCTAATTCCAACAGAACCCTCCAGTATTGGCTTACTGGGTGTGAACCAAGACCTTAGGGCTACGGCGTGGTCCACTGCCTCCAGAGGCTTACCAGATGAGGACTGAGACCTAAGGGCAGAGTGCAGTGCTCTGACTCTAATAGAGACTGGGAACAGAGGCCTGTCAGGCAGTGGACTGAGACTGGCAGGTGGGGGCATGGCCCCTGGCTCCAACTGGGCCTGTGAGCAGAGAAGCAGACAATAGTGTAGACTGTCTTGCAAGTGGGAGTGTGGATCCCTGGCTCCAATTGTGCTGTTGGAGACCCATGAATCCTCTGTTGGGCAGGGTTGGCACTGCCTGAGATAATTTGGTTGGAACCGTGTCTGGGGCTGTCCATTCAGGGACATTCTGAGGTTGACCCTTGAAGTTCTGTAGCAGAAAAGAACTGAAGGGTGGGGGCTGGACACCATAGCTGTATGTATCTCTTCACAGGAGAGATTTAAATCTAATACTGTGGTTTCTTAGGATAGGGTAGAGGTTGGCTAATATCAAAACAGAGCCAGCTTGCACTGTCTCACCAAGTAGGTCCTCAAAGTCTTGGGCTAAAACTCTAAAACCTTTGTAAGGTTGTAGGAGATAAGCCACAATTACAAAGCCTAGAACTTTGGTAAGAGTCTACTACCTAGGAACCCCAATTCAATCTCACTCTACCAGTTCTAATAACCAAACAGTGGAAAATAAACATGATGCGGACCCAACAGAAGAACTCTGGCAACATGAATAACCAGAGTAGATTAACACACACACACACCCCCTCCCCCCACCACCAAGAAATGACAAAGGAGATACAACTGAAGATGCCATGCATAGACAAATTGCAGCAATGTCAGAAACTGAATTCAGAATATGGATTGCAAATAGATAAATAGAATGGAAGAAAAGATAGAAATTGAATTCCAAAGAGTAGTTCTAAAGTTGTCTCAAGAAATTAATGAATTTAAAGCCCAAGTGACCAAAGATAGGACATAATAAGAAAAGAAACAGCAGAGCTCAAGGAAAAAAAAAACTAGTTGAGGAGCTCCCAAATACAGTAGAATTCCTCAGTAATAGAGTTAACCAAGTGGAAGAAAGGATTTCTGACATTGAAGACAAAGTTTTTGAAAGTTCCCAAACACTCAAAGAGGCAGACAAATGGAGAGCAAAAACTGATCATTCCCTGAGAGAGTTATGGGATCACTCAAAATGATCAAACATTCATCTTATAGGAATTTTCGAAGGAGAAGAAGATCGTCCTAAAGTTACAGATGCTCTACTCCAAGAGATTGAGGAGGAGAATTTTCCAAGCATTGCAAGAGATATAGAACTTCAGATAGTGACACTTTCAGAACCCCAGCAAGACTCAATCCAAATAAGGCATCTCCTAGACACATTGTGATTAACTTTGCCAAAGTTAAGACAAAGGAGAAAATTCTGGAAGCAGCCAGATGTAAGAAAAGCATCCTACAGAGGGAGAAATAGAATAACTGCAGATATTGCAGTAGAAATGTAGATGGTCATTGACCTTCAGTCTCCTAAAACAAAACAACTTCCAACCCAGGATCCTCTATCCAGCTAAACTGAGTTTCATTTGTGATGGAGAAACCAAATACTTTAATGACAGACATATATTGAAGAAATTTGCCATAACTAAACCAGCTCTCCAGGACATTCTCAGACCCATCCTCCACAATGACCAGCACAATGCTCTACCTCCAAAGTAAACTCACCCAGAAATTTTTGAATAAAACCCAACTTCCGCAGTGGTGAAAGGATTAGAAATGTCCACTGGACATCCAAAAATCATGACACTCAAAACACATCCAGGTTTATCAATTCTCTCAATTAATGTGAATGGTTTAAATTGTCCTCTAAAGAGGCACAGGCTGGCTGACTGGATATATAAACTCAGACCAGATATCTGTTGTATACAAGAATCTCACCTTACCTTAAAGGATGAAAACAGCCTCAGGGTGAAGGGATGGACGTGTATAATACAGGCAAGTGGAAACCTGAAAAAAGCAGGGGTTGCAATTTTAGTAGTAGACACAATTGGCTTTAAACAAACAAAGATAAAGAAAGATAAGAAAGGTCACTACACATTTGTCAAGGGAAACACCCAACATGAAGAGATTTCAATAATTAACATTTATGCACCCTACCAGAATGCTCCTCAATTCATAAAGCATACCCTAATGGATATGAACAACTTGATATCTTCCTGCATTGTAATAGTTGGAGATTTTAACACCCCTTTGACAGTTTTAGATAGATTCTCCAAGAGGAACTAAACAAAGAAATATTAGACTTAAACCTGACCCTAGAACAAATGGACTTTACAGACCTCTACAGAACATTTCACCCTAATAAAACTGAATATACATTCTCATCAGCCCATGAGTCATCCTCCAAAATAGAACATATCCTAGGACACAAGTCTAACCTCAGAAAATTTAAGTGTAGAAATTATTCCTTGTATCTTCTCAGACCACCATGGAATAAAAGTTGCAATCAACAGCAACGGGAATCGTCATACTCAAAGTCACAGAAGTTAAATAATCTCAATCTGAATGATAGCTAGGTCAAAGATGAGATTAAGAAGGAAATCACCAAATTTTTGCAATAAAATGGTAATGAAGAAAAAAATTATCAAAACCTGTGGGATACTGCAAAGGCAGTCCTAAGAGGGAAATTTATAGCATTGGAAACCTTCATCAAGAAAACAGAAAGAGAGGAAGCCAACAACTTAATGGATCATCTCAAGCAACTGGAAAAGGAAGAACATTCTAACCCCAAACCCAGCAGAAGAAAAGAAATAACCAAAATTAGGGCAGAATTAAATGAAATTGAAAACAAAAGACTCATTCAGAAGATCAATGAAACAAAAAGTTGGTCTTTTGAAAAGATTAACAAAATTGATAAATCTTTGGCCAGCCTAACCTGAAACAGAAAAGTAAAATCTCGGCTCAGTGCCTATAGCTCAACCAGCTAAGGCGCCAGCCACGTACACCTAAGGTGGCGGGTTCGAATCCCCAGCCCGGACCCGCCAAACAACAATGACGGCTGCAACCAAAACATAGCCGGGCGTTGTGGTGGGCGCCTGTGGTCCCAGCTACTTGGGAGGCGGAGGCAAGAGACTCGCTTGAGCCCAGGAGTTGGAGGTTGCTGTGAGCTGTAATGCCACGGCACTCTACCCAGGGGGACAGCTTGAGGCTCTATCTCAAAAAAATAAATAAATAAATAAAAATAAAAATAGAAAAATAAGGCTCGGCACCTGTGGCTCAAGTGGCTAAGGCGCCAGCCATGTACACCCAAGGTGTCGGGTTCGAATCCAGCCCAGGCCCACCAATTAACAATGATGGCTACAACCAAAAAATAGCTGAGCGTTGTGGCGGGTGCCTGTGGTCTCAGCTACTCAGGAGGCTAAGGCAGGAGACTCGCTTGAGCCCAGGAGTTGGAGGTTGCTGTGAGCTGTGATGCCATGGCCCTCTACCCAGGGGGACAGCTTGAGGCTCCTGTCTCAAAAAAAAAAAATAGAAAAATTAGCCAGGTATTGTGGTGGGCACCTGTGGTCCCAGCTACTTGTGAGGCTGAGGCAGGAGGATCCCTTGAGCCCAAGAGTTTGAGGTTGTGGTGCGCTATGATGATGTCATGGTACTCAACCCCAGGACAACAAAGTAAGAATCTATCTCAAAACAAACAAAAAACCAAAACAAAACAAAATAATGAGTTGGTTCTCTAGCATCCTCCCAAGTGAATAGTGAGGGGTTTTTTTTGAGACAGAGCCTCAAGCTGTCCCCCTGGGTAGAGTGCTGTGGCATCATAGCTCACAGTGACCTCCAACTCCTGGGCTGAAGTGAGTCTCCTGCCTCTGCCTCCCAGTAGCTGGGACTACAGACACCCACCACAACTCCTGGCTATTTTCTGGTTGCAGCCATCATTGTTGTTTGGCAGGCCTGGGCTGGATTTGAACCCGCCAGCTCAGGTGTACGTGGCTGGTGCCTTAGCTGCTTGAGCCACAGGTGCCGAGAGCGGAGGTTTTTTTTTTGAGACAGAGCCTCAAGCTGTCCTCCTGGTTAGAGTGCCATGGCATTACAGCTCACAGCAACCTCCAACTCCGGGGCTCAAGCGAGTCTCCTGCCTCTGCCTCCCAAGTAGCTGGGACCACAGGCACCCGCCACAACGCCTGGCTATTTTTTGGTTTCAGCCATCATTGTTGTTTGGTGGGTCCGGGATGGGGATTCGAACCCGCCACCTTAGGTGTACGTGGCTGGCGCCTTATCCGGTTGAGCTATAGGCGCCGAGCTGAGAGCGGAGGTTTTTTATGTTAAGTATAATTGTGAGTTCATGATAACTGCCCTGTACCTTTCCTTTCCCAGACATTAAATCAGCCCTTTCTCCAAACAGCCACCTGGGAATTAGGGTTCCACAGCTTTCTTTCTACCACTCCCCCTCGCAAACTTTAGAAAATAAACAAACCATTTCTCATCTTACTTCACTTAATGATATGGCTTGGCTATTATCCCATATAATATGCTACAGGCTTTTGGAACAAAAGGCCCAAAGATTCTTTTCTCTTTTTTTTTGAGACAGAGTCTCACTCTGTCACCTTTGGTAGAGTGCTGTGATGTCACAGCTCACAGTAACCTCCAGCTCTTGGGCTTAAGCGATTCTCTTGCCTCAGCCTTCCAAGTAGCTGGAACTACAGGTGTTTGCCACAATGCCCAGCTATTTTTAGAAAGGAGGTTTTGCTCTGGCTCAGGCTGGTCTTGAATTCCTAAACTCAAGCAATCCAACACCTCAGCCCCAGTGCTAGGATTTCAGCAGTACCTGGCCCCCAAAGATTATTTCTACAGTGATCCCCTGCTGCATGTCCCCAAGGCAATGAACTCTAGAGTCAGGAAGGGGAGATGTAGCAAGAATACTCGGCATCTGTAAAAGCACGTAGCACATTAGCTAGTGGGGTGGATACATGATAATTCCATCCTTCTTAGTCACTTTTGGCTCATATCTTTAAAAAATACCTTTCAATTCGGTAATTCTTAGGAGCAACAGCACAGCTTCTCATAGAAGGGAAAATGCACTCGATTGTGTATAATCCTGGGTTGACTATTGATGAGGACATGTTTTGAGAAATGTGACCACAGGTGATTTCATTGTTGTGTGGACATCACAGCGTGCACTTACAAAACAGATGGTGTAGCCCCTACACACCTGAGCTGTGCAGTGGAGCCAGCTACAAGGCTGAACAACTCTAATGAATCCTGTAGGGAGTTGTAATGCAACAGTTAGTATTTGTGTATCTAAACATATCTTTTTTTTTTTTTTTGAGACAGAGCCTCTAGCTGTCCCCCTGGGTAGAGTGCCATGGCATTACAGCTCACAGCAACCTCCAACTCCTGGGCTCAAGCGAGTCTCTTGCCTCCGCCTCCCAAGTAGCTGGGACCACAGGCGC
>CAUYTI010154643.1:0-52714 GCA_963575145.1 Galago senegalensis | reverse complement strand
AAATGACATGAAGGCTGTGTTGACCAGTTTGATGGAAGTAGTTCAGAATGCATGTGAAAACCCCACACTGTACCCCAGAAGTGCATTAATGTACATAGTTAACATTCAATTAAAAAATAAATAAATAAAAAAAAAAAGAATGCCCAAAGCTAAAGCTGATCTTACTCGTCTAATAATCACGGAAATCCCAGTGTCCTGATGGCTAAATCCCACTTTTTTTTTTTAATGTCGTTCTCAACATCACATCACATTAGTAGATGATCCTTCCATTTAGCAAACAAAAGATGTTTATGTGATTAAGTCAGAGCTCATTCCTATTTTTCATTCATTTAATCATTCCACAAGAAGTTATTCAACACTTGTGTAAGTCCTATTCCAGACACTATTCCAGTCCTATTCCAGAGTTTAACAATGAGAGAGTAAAAGAGAAAGAATGTACCCTTGGTGAAGCTGCAGAGTGGAGTAGGGGAAGTGGGCATTACAAATAAGTTGTGCAGGAGGGAAACAGTGGAAGAAAAAGAAATCAGTGGGTGGGGACCCTGCGTGTGGCTCTCACCACAGACTGGTGCACGTCCCCAGGCTTATTCTGGCTGCTGTGAACAGAACAGACTGTTGGAGGAGGAAGCCTGGGAGAAGTGAGGCCTGCAAGGATTCTGGACAGAGATTTCAGATGACGGGACCAGGACAATCTGCTGGTGCCCACGTGTTAGGAAGTGGTCAGAGTGTGTGCACTTTGTCGCTCAGTATTCAGTATTTGCTGGTAGTTCTGATGTGGGAAGTGAGCAAAAGAAAGAGGTCAACAGTGAAATCAATGTTTCTGACTTGTTAGATGAATTCTGAGTTTACTGAGAAGAAAACCGTGGGACAAACAGATCTGAGGCGAGAAAGGAAGAAGCCGCTCGTGGACTTGCCGTGTTTGATGCGTTTGGCGAGTGCCCAGGAACCACGATGGCGTCTGCATGTTGGTTCTCTTCCTGTTTTCTCAAGGAACACCCAGATTACTTGGATTAAAAGCAACAAGTGTCAGTTTTATTAATAACTAAGTCATTGCCACAAAGTAAAGACTCATTCCGAGAGTGAATATCCAGAACTTTAAAAGAAGTTTAAAAGCAGAGGATAGGCCACTCCTGCCTATAATCCCAGCTTTCTGGGAGGCTGAGGCCAGAAAAGAGCTTGAGTTGATGAGTTTGAGACAAGCCTGAAAAAGAGTGAGACCTTGTTTCTACAAAAAAACCCAAAAAACAGAAAAAAACATCTGTGCCGGATGTTGTCATGGCTGCCTGTAGTCCCAGCTACTTGGGAGTCTGAGGCAGGAGGATCTCTTCAGCACAGGAGTTTGAGGTTGCTGTGAGCTGTGATGCCAGGACACCCTACCCAAGATGAAAGAATAGGAATCTGTCTCAAAAAAACTAGGATAAACTAGACTAAATTTCCACATATTGTGTTATTTCATAATTAGGCCTTGGCCAGGTGCCCGCCTGAATTTGGAGGTTGTGTGTGTGTGTGTGTTTTCTAAAACTTCACACAGAGCATTTGAGTAATCCACAGCCGTGCTCTCTAGTGGGGCCCCGTAAAACTTAGTTCACATGTGTACGAGTCCCTGAGAAGTAACTGGTGACACAGACACAGGGATGCTGATAATTACTGCTACTCCACAGTCGCCAAATCTCATAAGCAGGGCCATGACTGTGGAGGCTGGAAAGCCCTGGGTGGCGCTGTCCTTCCCTGCCACTTGGTGCAATGACTGTGTTGTTCTGGGACCTCCAAGAAGCAGGTGCCAAGGGAGGACCAAATCGGCAAGGCTGTATCAGGGGACATGTCTCTGAGAGAAAAAACAGCTGGGGATGCCAGCCCCACACAGTCTGATCCCAAATCAAGGAGTGGAGGAGGCGAGGTTGGTTACCTGTGGTCTAAGGAAGTGTCAGCAAGGTCGTCCTAAAGGGTTGAGCCCGCCTCGGCCGTCAGAGAGTCCCCTGTCTGCCCCAAGCTGTTCTGCCTCAGTGCCCTGCAGTGCTCAGTCACTGGGTGCAGCAGCCCATGGGAGATGTGGCTTCAGCACAGATCCTGGGAGGGGACGCTAAGCCCCCTAGATGGGGGCTTTGCTCACTTCCATTCCCTGCAGCCGGAGGTCTGGGAGCTGTGCTCTGGCGGCTGCTGCTTACACTGTCAGAGGAAATGGACAGTGATGGTGGGCTCGTTGCACAGGCTTCAGTAAAAGAAAGTTAAAGAGAAAGCATTATATTGAGAGAGGCTTACATTGAGCATACGTAAGAGGTACTGCCTGTGTGCTAAGCAATGGCCATTGTGTTTGTTCTTTAAAGCATACAGGGCCCTACATAGGGCTCTACAGGGTAAAATTATAATCATATATAATAAATATAGTAAGCCAATATTTTGTTTTTATATTGCCAGATACACATTTAAGTAATTAGCACATTTGACTTCTTTGTGAAATGAGTTCTTCTATTATAATAAGTATTTTACAGAGGAGACACTGAGACACAGAGTTTTCATAACTTCTCTGAGGTCACATAGTACATCAGAAGAGCCAGTTTTCCAGCTTGGGCATTCTGCTTCCCAAATCCATCATCTGGACTAACATAGTGCCGTGGTATGCTTCAACTTCAGACCATTCAAAAACAAATGATAAAAACCATTCACTTAGCCTGTTTCTTCACGTGAATGTGCGTATAATTTTGACTATAGCAAGCAGGATGAATTAATTTCCCAATATAAAAATTTAAGATGTCATAGCAAATTATCCTCAAAATCTTTGACTTATAAAAGGACTAAGAACAGAATGACATATCTCAGTATACGCAGTAGAGCCTCAAAGAAAAGAATACTTTAGGGCAACTGCCTAATACAAGTGGGTTTTGGCACACGGCTTGGGTATAGTTCATAAATTGTTTACCAATAACAGTGCAATTCACTGACCGGCTGGCTGTTCATTGCAAGGCTTTCTGAAAACCTGAGGCAGACTGTCAGTCTGTAACAAAATGACATTATAGGCACTATACACATACAACATCTTACATCCCGGATAATTAAAATGCTTTTTACGCCAGACATGTCAATTAACATTGATCTTTGCTCTGAAAGCATTACTAAGTCTTGCAACGCCGGAGAAGGGTGGATGTTGGGGTCACATAAAATGCAATGTCTAACAAGTCATTAAGTGCGTTCTACTTTAATGGGAAAAAATGGGTAGAAATAAGGCCAATTCAAATCATCTTAAGAAAAATAATCATCCCTTCACTGCTAATGTTGGAAAGGATGAAAACAAAGAAATTCGTGAAATCAGAATTTGTCTGAATCTGTTCACTTACTGAAAAATTCCTCCAAATACAGTATTTCTTTTCTTGATATCCATCTACACAACAACTCAATCCAAACAATCACTCACCATCATAGAATTGTGAAAATAAACCAAGTTTCAGGGCTCAAGCTAAGTATACGTGGAGGAAAAATGGTGTTAATAAGGACAGCCACAGGGCACAGCAGTGGGGACCAAACATCTCCCACCAGAAACTCAGTTCTAACCACGCAGATATTCCTGATCCTAAGAGTCTTTTTTTTTTCTCTTTTTAATGGAGTTGCCTTAGGAAGTAATAAAAATATCATCGATGTATAATATTACAATGTTTTATTTGATTAAAGGTTTTTTTTAAGACATTAACTTTCAAAGTATTGAGAAAAATGAATACAAAAAGGTGTAAATCCAGGTGCATTCCAGTGGAGGAGGAGAGAGGATCTGCGACGGGAGCCGAGGGCCTGTGTGAGGAGGGCAGGGTCTGCTGAGAGCCTGGGGAGGTGTGCAGTGAAAGTCATCAGTCATGGTGATCAGGGGACGTTCACTTCACAAAGTCAATCTTTTTCTCTTTGAAGAATCTCTGCCGTAGCTATCTGATTTGAGTAAATATTATAAGCAGAATAGTGAAGGCATCATTTTGCCCCCATGCTATGTATGTAAGTGTTCTCAGAATATAAGCTCTATGAGGAAAGCAGCCACCTCTGTCTTGTTGGCTGTGATATCCCCCTCTCCAGGTCACAGAAGGTATTCATTTGTGGAGTTAATGCAGACGTACTTCTTTCTTTCTGCTCCAAGATGAGAAAGTCTTAGTGCCGAAGCCTCCTGTAAACATCATCTCTGTCTATGATGATACTCTGTGTAAGGGTTGATAATTGATAGGACATCATCTATAATACCAATGCAACTTCATCTCCACTTAGTACATCTTAAACGAGGTGGATCTTCTGTCCAGGTGATGTTTAGATGACAGAAAAGTGAGTTACTTTCTAATAGCCCATAGCAGAGAAACAAAAAAAATCACTCTGCAGAGTTTCTACGTTTGCCTAAAGGGATACTTTGCTCTAAAATCATGACGATTCTGCTCCATTTAGGAATTGTCAGGTTGGCAAATGTGTAGCGAGTCATTTTTTTTTTCAGCATTGCCACCGGAATGATTTTTTTCCCAGAGTACGATGATCACACTCTCATTTTTACGGGGCCTTAGCTCTGCCAACCCATTTTACTCCCTCAACTCTACTAGGCAGAGAAAGACTATGCAAGCTTTTCAATAAATAATAGAGCTTTGCTTTCCAAACACCCAGCTGCCAATCTTTAAACAGCCTTCCTGCTGCTCTAAACGCCTCCCTGTTGTGTCCCATTGAAACTCAAAGTTTCTCACTAGCAATCAACCTACAAAAAACACCGTCACCCAACATCCAATGAACCAAATAATTTAATCAACACAGAAATACCTGCTTTTGCCTGTGAAAACACAGTACACAGGAGGAAGCAAGTTATATCCCATCACACTTTCATAACACCCCCTTTATCCTCTACCTGAGTGTTGGTCATCTAACAACTTCCCCCAGACCTTTTCATTCCCCAGCACCCTCCCTGAATTTCTATACCCAGTCCAAGTCTCTCCTTTTTTATTTTCTTCCCCCCCCCACCTATCCCCCTTCAAGTTCTTTATAACGTTCTTCAATTTACTTTCTCCACCTGGACCTGTTCTCTTTTCTTCATCCTCCTAATATTGCATCATAAAAAAATCTAGAATCTGTTCTTATTCATGAAACTTCACCCCACCGTGGTAAGAGCCAGCCTGGGCCAGGGTCTTCCTATAGTTGTATATATATATATGATACCATGTAATCATCAGAACAGTGATAAGAGGAAGGTATTGTCACTATTAGCAATGTCATCATGAAAATTATAGAGATATGAAAACTAAGGTACAGCAGTTAAGAGCCTTGCCCAGACATGCAACTTGAGAAGGTGAAATTGAATCTCAGTAGTCCGCCCACGGTGAGCACATTCCAATCACACTCTCTGTCTAAGTGAGAGGATGACCCCGTCTGGCTACTGGCTATGGCATCCCAGGTTTCTGATACACAGAAAACACTCAGAGCAAATTGTGGAGTGAAGGAAGCATGTTTCTGTAAGATAAAAAAGATCGCAGAGATGGAAATCCTCTGTGAAAAAATAATTCTTAGCTTCTGACAATATTTCATTTCAAGGTTAAATAAGTTCAGGAAAAGTAATGGAAACAATATAAGGAAGAAAAAGGAGAAAGATGAATCTAAGTGCTGAGAATGCACGCCAGAAACATCTCTGAGGGTGGGGTGTTTTGGGTTTGATTTTATTATCATTATTTATATTTATTTATTTTTCCTCAGGTTCACAAAGGGAGAATTGATAAATAAAATTGTATATATTTATGATTTATAAAAGTATGGGGTATTTCCACATATGTTACCTTGGAAAGGATTAACCCATCTAACTAACATTCCCATCTCATGACCCACAATTTTCTTGTGGTGACAACTTTTAAGACTTTACTGTCTTAGCCATGTGGAAGTACATGATACATTGTTATTAATTAGGGTCCTGGTGCTGTACAACAGATATAGGAATTCATTCATCCAGTGTAACAGGATCCCTGTGTCCTTTGACCACTATCCCCCCTCTTTCCCCACCGGACAGCCCTGGAACCCTCTCTTGGAATCCTGTGTCACCTGTCCAGCTCTGTTAGATGTCACAGATAAGCAACATCAGGCAGCATATACGTGTCTGGACTAGGTTTATTTCACTTACTGTATCTCCTGTAGGCTAACGCAGACTCACAAATGGCAGAACTTTCTTCTTGCAGCCAAACAATTATTCCACTGTTCTTTCAGGGGTACATCCAAGTATTCACAGCTCAGCCCAATCTCAATAAGCCCTTTTCCTATGTTTATGCAGCCATCTAGTAGTTTCCCAGTTACATTCTGACATTTGAGTCATTCCTCCATTTCCCATTTCATTTCTTTGCACGTCAACATCATGATTTTCCACCACCTTATTGAAGAGTCTGTTCTCTCTCCATGGTGGGTTTTTTATACCTTTGTTGAAGATCAATGGATCATAAATGCTTAGACTTATTCCTGGACTCTCTATTCAGTTCCACACACACACACGGTGCTAAAAAAGTGCACATACAATTTAAAAAATATATTAAAATTGTAATCTTCAATACATACTGATAATATGTGTCAACTTGTCTTCTGTACCTTGTATCTCTTGTAATGGCAGAAGTTAAAAGTGACTCTAGCATTACAATTTTAATACAGAGTTTTCTTTTCATAAAACGTGTATACATATTTTGGCAACCTCTGTACATACATACATGTTTTAATCCCAATACCACGCTGTAGGATACTATAGCTTTCTAGTATAATTCAGGTAGTGTGATGCCTCCAGCTTTGTTCTTTTTGCTTGAGGATTTTAGATCTTTTGTAGTCTCATGCAAATTTAAATTTTTTATATTTTGGGATGTCGATAGGGATAGTATTTAATCTGTAGATCACTTTGGATAGCATAGATTTTCTAACAATACGAATTCTTTCAATCCATGAGTGCAGAATAGCTTTCCATTTATTTGTGCCTTCTTCACTTTCTTTCATAAATGTCTTAGTTTTCACTCCATTGGTTAAATTTGTCTCTAAGACTGTTTGTTGATGCCAGTGTACATAGGATTTTCTAAAATTTATTTTTGGGTATTTCACTGTTATGTATCCTACTGGAAACTAATATCGTGTTGTTTAGACTATAAACAATATAAGCCCCCTTTTCCCCTTCTTTGAAACACCAAGCATTGATTCTTTGGCTCATAGAGCCTCAACTAATATGTGCAAACTGAACTAGTTCTTTAAGGAGTCTGCAAATAAAATGTACACCTGTTAGCAGTCTTATTATCCCTTGTTTGCTTACACTATTAAACAGTCTGTTTACACTAGAGCCTTCCTACGAGCTCGCCCAGTGTTGACTCAACCAGAAGCAATAGTTGGACAGTTCATTCAAATGACTACTTTGGGAGTAGGGAAACGTTGATTGAATAGACTGTGCTTTTAATTGCTGATTTGACAAATAAAAAAAAAATTAAGATGTAGCCCTGTAAAGACAACTTATTTAGCAAAATCTTTAACAAAAACAATGTGTGAAACAGTATTATTATGCTTTCTTCAAAACAAATTATGCATTTTATTTTACAGTGTAAATAACAATACCTGAAATAAATAAAGCAAACTCATTTTTAAAAGGCTACATAAATAGGAAAAATATTTTCCAACTAATGCATATGAAACTTTGCCACACAAATTCTATAACCCAGCTGTAGCTTCTTACCAAATGGTAGCTAGAAAAGATTCTGATAAAAGCAAGCTGCGAGCTCAGAGAGAGCTACACAACATCACCAACCACAAAAAGCACATTTCAAAAGCAGATGCTAATTATTCTTTCCTTACAAGCCTAGCAAAGGTACAGCTGAAGTGCTACGCCTTCTGAAGTGGGACCAAATTAATCTTTATTAATCCTGGCCCCTGTGATTGCATCATGTCTGGTCTGCCGGCCTGATGGGCAGCCCTCTTGCCTCTTTCTCTGGCAACTAGAAGTGTGAAAATAAACTTTACACTTAAAAAAAAAATAAAAACTGTTGAGTTTAAGAAAATAAGTATAATCATCTGAACCAAAATGAAAAAAAAAATGACAGAAGTGAAAAAATACACACTCTGTCTGAGTTGTAGGCATGCTCTCACGTTAACACACGCACTGCGGGGTGTCAGCGCTGCGGAAACGGGCGGGAACAAGGAGGCGGGAGGCCAAATGTGTGCAGAGAATTAAAATATATACACACATAGATAGATTTGTACGCATGTTTTTTTAGAATCTCTCTTCAGAGCTTAATTAACACCTTTAAAATTAGTTCCTGGAATGATCTGTGTGTAGTCAATAGAAATTGCCATTAGTTGTGCATAAGAGGGAAGGTCAAGTTCCATACTAAGTAGCTAAAGGCAAACACAAGCACCCAGGACTTGAGGGGCGACCTGCCAACAAGGACGAGCAGTTCCTGGCATTTCCAGTGTTTTCATTTGCTTATGTGGCTAGTCTGGATCATGTCTGTGACTGTCTTCTCTGCCCATAAAAGCCACACACGCGTCGCTATTTAGTGCATCTTATGCTGCCAAATTAGGCCAAACGCCACAGTGTTTTATTTATTCTTCTCTAAAATCTGATTCTAGTCTGATCTCAGCATTCCAGGCCTTCTGATACGCAGTCCACACCCAGGGTCTGGCTGGCTGGCCCTGTCTCATGCTGACCTAGCGCCTAAGGATAGGCTCCTGCAGGGCACCGGGCAATGTCTAAGATCATCTTTAAGAATTGTGAATCTGATTAATTCCTTGATTTTTTTCTTAAGAATGTCTTATTATTTCCTGCTTTATCTATTGTTCTTATTATTAAGAAAATGTGTCAATGCTTTTTTTGAGGTTTGAAATTGTAGCTATCTGACACAAATAGTAACCTATTAATTCATATTAGTTCCCTAAATTCCCTCCCTAACTTAACATTACATAGATCTCTTTCATTCTGGTGTTCTGGGTTTGACCAGCCCCTTTTTAACTGCCCATATTCTTAGAACTAATGTCTTTAAAGTTACTTACTTGCTATTGTCTAAACCTCCCAATGCACTGATATTTCCTCCATGTGTCACCTTTATCAAAAATTACGATGATGATGATGATATATATTTTCTTTTTTTACATGCATTTATGTATCTCTATCAGTACAATCAAAATAAGAAATAAAATTATTGTCTCGTAAAGCCAAAATAGCCACTCGTTTGCCCTTTGTAAGAGCCTGGTGTAATCCATATAGGTAAGAAATAAAACTCTGCCTTCCCCTTGAGGGACCACTGGAGGAGGGAGGAAGGGCATGATGGCCGTTCAGAATCCCTGCCTGGTTCCCACTCCTCTGGACGCTGGGGCTCCCATCTGGTGAAGCTCCAGTTTCATCATCCCATCAATCTTTAGACTTATTTTCAGAGCCCTGGGGCTGGATGGAGAATGGAACACTGACTTCATCAACTATCCCGTAAGGATTGTATTTGTGGGATAAATCTGAAAGTGACAGTCAGTTTAGGGACCCCAGGAGGTAGGCCAAGGAAGAGAGATGGGTGGGTAGACCTGTGCGGAGTGAAGACATGGAAATATGTGGGCAGTGAGAACTTTGTGGAAGTCAGTGGTTAAAAGGAAGCATGTTATCCGAGCAGCTGTGTTGTTGTGTTGTTTGCCTATAATTTTGGGTTTCCTTGAAAGTAGAACCTGAAGCAAAGAGACCTGGGCAGGGTGGTTTCTGAGGAAATTGTCTCAGGGGGTGAGAAAGAGGAGGGTCTCTCCAGGATCTGAACTGTCCTTCTGAATTATTGAATTGATCCTGTTCTTTGTTGCTGAAGGGATGCCACTGTGGGCTTCAATTCCCTGGTACTTCCAGGCTGTGCCTACATGCGTCCTGAGTGAGCTGAGGCAAATGCTCTCCATCATTCACGGAGTACAGTAAAATCTTTCCCACCTATATGCGAATGTTTTTTGGCATGGTCCTGCACTGCTTCAGACGTCTGGGGAAAACGTCAAGAAATGGGGGCAGCATTCTAAGTCTACGCTGGATGGCAGCAGTGAGAGCTGCTGTGAGGTTGAAGTATTGGGGCAGCCATGAACTGGGACCCAAAAGAGACTCTAAGAACACATACTCCTATGGAATTGTGGAAATTTAGGGTAGCGTGTTGAAAATTCTTGAGGATAAAGGATAGACAAGTATACAGAACATTATTCAGGCAAAATAATAATAATAATAATAATCTCACATCACCATCCATCCCACCACCATCCCATTGCCTCCTCTGCCCGAGTCTCCGCTTTCCTTCACAAACGTGTCCAAACTAGAAATCGCTGGATGTCTCCCCCTCTTTCCACTCTCTTCCCGCACTCTCTCGCTCATCAGACTCCCACACTGCCACCCCCTGTCCGCAGCGTCCCTGCTGTGCTGCTCCGGCTCAGGACCACCTGGCTGGGATGGCCACGTGCCCGGATTGTCTGACCCCAGGCGTCTACCTTCTTCCCCTCTCTGCTTCTTTAGGTGAGCTCCTCGACCCAGGACACTAAAATCTGCCTGGCATCTCCCTGACTTAGCGCCGCGTGGCCCAAGGAGCCTCGACAGACCTGTGTTGGCGACCGTGCTCCCCCACCTCCACATGCTTCTCACCCCTGAGTTCAGCACAGCAGAACGGGCTTACCCAGCAAGTGGGCGCCAATTTGTTTACCTACTGGTTTCACGTTAGTCCTGAGTACACTGGATACTTGCTTTTCCACTCTTGTGATACTTGGCTAAGAAGAATGGATGTCAGCTCCATCCAGGTAAATACAAAAGATGTAAAATCTCCATCTTTTTTGTAGCTGAATATTATTCTGTGGTATACATAGACCAGAGTTTATTAGTGCATTAAGGTGGCAGCTCTCTCCTAATGGACACAATCTAAGTGTCCACAGCTCACCTTCTGGGTGAGGAGCTCAGCGGTTACTTGAACTTTACCTAAGAAATGCAAATAGTACAACCTATTTAGTTGTATGCCCATAATAAAATATATATATACACACATATATATAATTTATTAAAAAAAAATCCAAAATACACACACACACACCCCCACCCACACACACTACAACCTATATAATTCTACTACATAAAATTCTATAAAATTAAGATGAATGTGTCCAGGAGAGAGAGATCTTGGAGAGAAAGGACCAACATGTCACAGACAAACTGCAACTTTGGGCAGTTTTGAACATGTTAATTATCTTTATGTTAGTGATGTTTTCATGGCAGTACACATAAGTCAAAATTCAATAAACTGTAATATAAAAAAAATTCAGGCTTGTGGTGTTCTCCCCAAATGGGGCTCAGTCTGTTGGGCATTTCCCCGGAATGTTCCGGTAATCTTCCCAGCTTTACGAGCTACACATATTTCTCAGCATTTTCCCTTCTTCCTCCCTCCCACAGGTTACATGTCACTGGTTTGACATTTCCCCGTAACACTGTGGACATCCATCTACTTTACATTTTCCCGGTTTCCACCTTGTTAGTAAAAACTGCTCTGTGAGAGCTGAGGAGGCGTCCGGCTCTGTGATAACTGCTTTATGTGAATGATGTCATTTAATGCTCACAATTCCCTTATCAAACATTATGCATGATATCATTATGATTCCCTCCTTACAGCAGAGAGGAGGGGCTGAGCAATGTGTAGTCTCCACAGTCGCAGAGCTGAGCAGACACAACTCTCACTTTTTATAACCCAGAGTGTGCCCCTCCTTAAATCTTAATCTGGATTTAATTCTTCACATAAGATCCTTACAGGATAGTAGACAAGGTCAGACTCGTCCAAACTTATCAGACTCACATATTCTCCAAATAACAGTGTTAACTTCCTCACTGGTGCTCCTGAAACAATCATAGTCTTCATCATTCCTCTGTGAGATCTAATACAGTTTTCCAGGGGCTCCTAGACAAAGTCACCGCCTGGCCTTGATCAGAGACTTACCAGTTACCGCCTGGCCTGGTCTGGCCCCTCCCAACTCCACAGAACTTTGACCCACTGGTTCCAGCCTGTCCCTGTTTCCTGCCTACTGGGCACACACGCCACAGCCTTCTTCCCATTCCATCCCAACCTCAAAGCATTAACACGTTTCTAGGTAGTTATTTCTCTGGCGCCATGATGATTGGATTAACCCTGGGATTCTATACACTCTATAAGATTCATGAGGGCTAACATATAGTTAGTTTTATTCACCACGAATACCAAGGATAGAATACTTAATAAATATTTGTTAAAGCAGCATATCTTCTTTTTAATAGCAATAGAATGCTAATCATATTATGCTACTATAAATCAACGCATACCACCAGAGAAAATGTGGAATGATAAGGGGGAAAAATAAAAACAGAAAAATCACCCATTGGTCTTCATCCAGGGAAAAAAATCTTACTTTATTTATCATATTATCATGAAAATTGTTTTTGCCATTGGTGAGTATATGCCATTATTTGGAATTTTTCCAGACTAGTTTATTTAACATTTTAGTTAAAATGTTTCTCATATCACTAACAACTTTATGTTCATTATTTTAATGGCTACACACTAATGTATTGCTTTTATGTACTATAATTTACCAAGTACTCATAACGTTATTGGCTTCTTAGATTGTTTCCAAGTCTTGGCAATATAAATGGTGACCTAATAAACATCTCTGCAAATAGGCTCTGCTTGTTATTATATTTTTAAGAAAAGTGACCTGATGGAAAATTAGTGCATAGACCACTACCAGGCTCTTCACATATTTTGTGTGGTCATTGTTAAGTTGTTTCCGAAGAGGTGTATCGTTCAACAGGAATGGCATTGTCACTGTGTTTGCTGGCATTAGTTGTCCTCCTTTCCACTTTTGCTAAATGATTAGGCACCAAAAATACTACATTAGCCCCCCTTTATCTGCAGAGGAGAGGTTTCAAGACCCCCAGTGAATGCCTGAAATTCCATATAATATAAAACCTTATGCATATTATGTTTTTTCATCTACATACCTAGAACAAAGATTAATTTATAAAATAGGCACTGTAAGAGATTAAAAATATCAATAATAAAATAGTACAATTGTGACAATATACTATAATAAATTTATGTGAATTAGTTTCTGTCTCTCTCTCTCTCAAAATATTATATTGTGCTGTATTTTAAGACTACAATCATAGTCGCAAAATACAGACTATTTGTACCTATTTGGGAACTATGAGTGACCCTTGTCATAACCTTCGCAACCTGAAAAGATAAACGCAGACCCACTTAGATGCAATTAACTGGTGATTTGTTTGCACCTGTGCAGGGGCCACTGCTCTGGAAGACAGGCGGCTGTGAAGTGCAGGGCCTGATGTCTTTTTATACTATTTTTTCTTTTTTTTTTTTTTTTTCTGCATAGCTTAAACAAGCAGGGGGTACAAAAGCAGGATGTTGTGGTTGGCAGTGCTACAGCTTGGTTGATAATGGATACATCTTAAGTCACAATGGCTACAGTTATATAACAGTGATTAACACAGCCTTGGTTGACAAGGGATACATCTTAAATCACAATGGTTATAGTTATGTAACACAGCTTAGGTAGGTTTCTACCATTGTTCCACTGGGAACCTGGGGGGCTTTTGGGAAACTTGGGACTTCCCATGCCTCTTGGAATCCACTCTGGGGGGCATGGGAACGGCCTGGGAGAGAGTGGGGGAAAGAGGGTGGGGGACAGGAGAGGGAGGGAAATGGGCTGGGAGTGCTTGCAGCACCCTGGGGAATTTACACAAAGCAAAAATATAAGGGAAAGGTTATTATACATTCAGTTGTTGATAAATGTGTATTTTAAAAAAGAAACTCTTCATGGAGTGTATACATTCTTATTTAAACAATCACACGTATGCACATATTTTTGTGTTTATCATATGCATAAACATTCACATATATCTAGATATATGTTTGCATATTTTTGACATAGCTATTTATCACAACATTGCAATTTTTTTATATAGATTACATATAGATCTATATATCTCTACATAGGATGATATCTACTGAAACATGGATACAGTCATAGACATTGACCCAGATATGGGTAATAGTTTAAATAAAGATTGATTTTCTTTTCCAGAAAATCTGCTCGATCCTGAAAACATGAATGGTTGAAACAGCCTTTCAGATTATAATGGAAGTAGCCAGTTACAAAAAATGTTGCTACATATAACATTGCTGTCTTCCCAGAAAACTCAGAATTTCAGGCATATGAATTCAAAACTATAATAAAATCCAGCAGTGACTTTTCAAATCCTTTTCTTTCTTACTTAGTGTTTTTTACAATTTTATTGGAGTTGATGCCATCCCCCACAGTGGGTACCATGGCCAGTGACCACACATGGCATCCATGTCCTCAGGTACAGCCTGGTCTGTGACACCAGCACAGCTGGAGGAAGCTGCAGGGCTCTGTTTGAGGTATTTTCAGTCCATTCTGAAATTCCTTGAATGGGCTTTACCTGAAGTTCATTATTAGCTTTGTCAAAAGAATTACATTTTGTAATGTGTCTGCTTTAGTCTTCCAGGTTGTCGGGAGAACTCCTTTGCCAGCATGCATTTTCTAATCTCCTGGAAGACCCTTGAAGAATTAAATCCAGATTAAAATTTTCCCTTTTTATTAAGCTTCTTTCAACAAATTAAATTAAGTAACTTTCTGGCCAAAAAATGTAGTTTTTCCATTTTGCTTTAAGTTAGAAACAGACATTTTGAATGTGTGTAGGATTTTTTCTGCACTTACTAGACTGTAATTGTGGGTTCTTTATTTAGATTTTAATGAGGCTCAGGGTGTTAAAATCAATGATTGTTTTCACTATTTTCCTGACAGTTAAGACAATGCCCTAAGAACAGGCATAAACCATTAATTTCATACTGCTTCATAGTGATTGATCTATTGCTCTTGAACTTTAAACTTTGAATTGGGTGATTGGTATGATGAGTACCACTTGGTCTCAAAATTATGTCCTGCGGACAAGTCATTGATCCATCAAAAATGGAAAACTACACTACGGCCATGGTGTAATCACTCTCTAACTTGTGAGGACTTTCAGAACGTTTTTCATGATGAAATAAAAAGCTGCAAAGGTATCAAAGAGCATCTCTGAACTGTGTGCCCACACCAATAGCTCAGTCGATTGCTCCCTGGGTGAGACAGGAACAGGTTAAAGCTTACAGAAATCATTTTTGTCTAAGAGGAATCACTCACCTGAGTCAACAAAATTAATAGAAAGCAAAGAAGTAAGGCGGATAATTCAAGTCATCTTTCTATTTTTTAGTTTCTTATATCAAAACATTCCTGTTGTGTATTAGTTTGCTATTTGATCTTTAAGTTTCAGAGAGATTTTATTTAAATATTTAATATATGGTAATTTTAAACTTAGATAAATCATTTAGTTTTTGATCTATGAGAGTTACATGTTAATTTATATCAAAACACATAACCATTTCTAATTTTTAATTTTTTAAAAATTGTTTAAAAACCAAATTCCTCTTCAAATACCTATTCCTGTTATTCCTAACAAATACCTCTGCAAATCTTGGAAGTAGAAGATCTTCAGCTATTTATTTCACTGTTCTTCATTGTGTGCAAATTAAGATATGTATGCTATTAAAAGCAAAAACCTTCATGAAAAACACAGGCTTGATCTGCCTAGTAAACAATAATTTTCAGTTTATTTTTAATTAACCTACATTTTTCTCAATCTCATTGCTAAAGTCCAGACATGGAGAGTCCCGTATTAAGTTGTCAGTTACTGTCATTAGCTTTGGAATCATCATCAGCTGCTCCGTCTTCATCATCCCCACCATTTCTAGTTTTGTGACAACTTGAAAAAAGACTATAAATATGGACATATCCATGTAAACATTTTTTCTCAAGACTTCTTTTTTCAGAACTTGAAGAAATAAGCATGTATGTATATATTTTTCTCTTTATGTAGTTGGTGTACTACATTGCTGCAGAGTCTTTCCTTGAAACTTTTGGAGAGCAGGTCAAACTATGGGTTTAGAGAATTTGAAAGAACAAATATTGCCAACATGAAATCCGTTGCAATTTTTAGAGCTTGGTTATTTAATATGGTTTTTGTGGGGGCAGTTGGTAAAATAATAACCAAAAATCTTCTAAAATCAGTATTTCAGTGTTAACCCACCTTTATAGAATTATCCATGCATGATATTGTGTTGAGTTCTACTATTTTTCTTACAGTTCCAGTTCACAATACTGATTTCAAATGCATTTTCCCAGTGTGATTTTTTTTTATTTTTTAAGAAGTTAATATAACACAATTAGTAAATAAATTTATTAATACCTCATTTGAACATTGTCCTGTAAAAAGATATTAAAAATGCAATGAAATTAAGAGAGGAGAAATGATTTCAATATTTGTTTCTTGAGTTATCTACTTTGTTAAAAGTTCTATTCGGGGCATAATTGTAAACTAATTATGATTAATTTGGAATCTAATGAGAAACAAAACTATGATAAGCCAAAATACATAAGGTCCCTATCCCAAAATTCCTCTGGCTTATATTCTAGTTGGTGAAGATAGTCATGGAGGTCACTGAAGGGAGCAGTGAGGTGAGGCTTGCTGTAATGGAGTTACGTACCAAGAATGATTGAAACTCAAACATAGTGCAGGCGAAGACACCTGAGGTATTTAAGAGAAAAGAAAAACAAAAAAACTATCTAAGTCAATGAAGCTTAGCCTGCATCTTACAGAATTAATAAAAATGCTGACAGACTTTTGAGGTCAATGAAAGGAAAAGTATAATCTAACCAGATGGAATAAATTGATCCTAAGGCTTTCTTGACATAATGTTATCGGTAAATATGCTACATGTTTTTAGCAGTTTTGATTCATGGCATGTTTTTACAATTATAATTTTACAAACACTAAGGTATTATAAGCTATCAATATAATATATGATCATGTCTTGCTTACATGTAAAATATATAATGAAATTTAAATAAAAGTACTCCTCATTCAAGCTCTTGCTAAGTCGCTTTTCCTAATGATCTCAGTGCAGGGTCAGTATAATCCTGAGTGAAGCTATATATTTTATTTTTGATTATGTTTTACATATAACTCTCATTTCACAGGAGAGAAGACTTGGTTTAGAGTCAGACCCATGGTTGAATTGAACACTACTTCTCACTAGGGAGGGATGTACATGCAAGTGACAATCTCTCGGATCCTTCACCTACTCATTAAAATAGAGATAATAATTAAAACCCCCTTGTAGGAAGTTCTATGCACACTTCTTGGCCCACGTCCCGTGTTAAGTCATCAATTACTGTTATTAGCTTTGGAACCGCTGCCATTACCATCTTCTTCATTACCCCCACCCTCATCACTACCATCACTGGTTTGGGGATGATTCATTCAGGGAGAAATTGCTGTATTAGTATTGAGGAATTGAACAGGGAAAAATAGTTTGAATAATAGTAAAGTGAACTTTATCTTTTATTTTTGCAAAATAAATCAGACATGAAAAAGTGAAAAAGAAATCCCTCGCTTTGTTTCTGTTCAAATACAATTTCACTTTCATATGAAAATTTCATAGTTCCTTTCTCTTTTGTCCTTTCTTTAAATTAAAACACCAAATATCTCTCACTTAATAAGTAAATAACTCATTTTTGGAGATTGCTACATTTTTGTTTCTTTTATTTGCATGATGATTTGAATAAAGTCCACAAGTGTTTTCTGTGGCTGTGTTCGAGGCCACATTACTTCAAGGATTTAAAATCGGAGAAGAAAAAGGAATAAAATAACATTTTTGCTTTATAATGACCACTATCCCTTCTTTTCAGCAGCACTGGAACTGAATATTAAATTCAAGCACACAGGATAATATCTTTCCCAGAGGATTTTGGAGGTAGATTTGTTCTGAGAGAAAGAACATTGAACTTAGTGCCAGAAGATATATTTTAAATCCCCAAATCTTTCTCTGACTAACTGGAGGATCTCAAATTAATCACTGAATTTCTTTGAAGCTTTTTTTTTCCTACCTTGATTGAAATTGAAATGATAACACCAACCATTTGTTTTTGTTGCTGGAATGAATTGAGATAAAATATTTTGCTGACTGCTCCATCATCTACAATCCCACAATATTACTAATTAAAATAGATGTTGTTATAATTTAAACTGATGAAAAAATACCTCCTGTTTAATGGAAGTACGTTTCCTCGCAAATGGAAACTTTCATCTCCTCAGCTCCAGAAACATAACTAATTCACAATGATTATGTGAAGTGTCTATGTCAAAAGCTTCTGCTTCTAAGAGCTAAGCTCTGTGTGTGTGTCCATGCTCTAATGGTTTTCATTGTCTGAATATTATCTTTGTTTGCTATTAATTATTTTTAAAATTCAAATACTACGGCTCTTTTTTCTTAACGCTTTCCTGGGCTTGAAGACTGCTGTGTAGTTGGCGGTCCTCAGAATGCACCGTGGGGGGGGCCTCTTTCATCTCCGCTCTCATCGGCAGGCTCTCACCTTCCACCTTCCCAGGCACTGTGTAATTATCATGTCCGCAGAATACTTTTCTTTTCTCCATCAGCTTTGACAAGAAGATGGATCCTCCAGCTACAGAGTGCACGTCATTGTTCATGAAGCTCTCGCCCAACAGGAACTTAAATATTAATTGTGAAAAAACAGCATGGGGTAAGGATCTTTGATGAACTAAAATTGCTGTTGTGCCATGATGTGAAGGGCCCTTAATTTTGCCATCTGGGTCTAATTGACAGAGAATGACTTAGAATTGTAGCTTGGAGAATTGGTGAACTTTGCATATGGACAATTAACTTGAAAAAGAACAAGCCAGTTTGGAAAATAGGAGGCATCTCTGAAGAAGAGGCACCTGCCCACCTTCGGATAATGCCCCCATATTTTTTCCACCTCACAGTGGACAGCAGTTTGGACTGTGTATGAGATTAGTGTTGGGGCACGTAGACCATGACATAGTGAACAGCGTCCTCCAGAAACAAAGCTCTCATCACAGGATCACCGGTGTCTCCAGCTCCCCTTCCCCCTACACCTCCAGTGACAAAATGACAAAGATGTCACTTTCTCAGATCTATGACAGAGAATTTAAATGTCTCATTCACATGACTTAATAGCTATTTTTGTCTCTGATTGAAAATAAAGAAAATAAACCAAAAGTGATTTTGGTTTTATTAAGTTAAAAATGGATTTATTCTGGATTTTTTCACAAATCAGTTTTTATATTTACAAAACATGAAAGAGCAAGATTGAGGTAAATCACCAGTTGCTTAGAGAACAATACATTTCCTGGGACTTCTGGGAAGACAGTTGTTGATCCTGCTATTTTTGTGTCACAATTTACTAATTTTAATCTTTTAACTGATCTTATATATTTTTTTCTTTCAAATGAGATTGTTTTAAAGAAGAATGCGTTCCACCTTCATCCAGGTTAATAGAAAAGATGCAAAGTCTCTGTCTCTTTTAATGGCTGAGTAGTATTCCATGGTGTACATATACTGCAGCTTGTTAATCCATTCCTGGGTGTGGGCACTTAGGCTGTTTCCATATTTTGGCAATTATAAACTGAGCTGCAATAAACAGCCTAGTGAAAATGTCCTTATGGTAAAAGGATTTTTTTCCTTCTGGGTCGATACCTAGTAATGGGATTGCAGGATCAAATGGGAGGTCTAATTTCAGCTCTTTGAGGATTCTCCATACTTCTATCTTGTAGTAGTTTACAGTCACACCAGGAGTGTAAAAGTGTTCCTTTTTTCTCCACATCAGCACCAGTATCTGCAGCTTTGAGACTTTGTGATGTGGGCTATTCTCACTGGGGTTAGGTGAGCTCCCAAGGGGGTTTTAATTTGCATTTCTCTGATGATTAGGGATGATGAGCATTTTTTCATATGTTTGTTAGCCATTTGTCTGTCTTCGTCAGAGAAGGTTCTGTTCACACCTTGTGCTCAGGGGTAGATGAAGATTGTTTACTCTTTTTCTGTTGCTTAATTTAAGTTCTCTGTAGATTCTAGTTATCAACCCTTTATCAGATTGGTACCCTGCAAATACCTTCTCCCATTCGGATGGTTGTCTTTTTAGCTTTACTTGTTGTGTCCTTAGCTGTGCAGAAGCTTTTCAGATTAAGTCCCACTTGTTAATTTTTGTTGTTGTTGCCATGGCAGCTGAAGCCTTGGTCATAAAATCTTTCCCCAGCCCAACATCATCAAGAGTTTTCCCCACACACTCTTCTAAAATTTTTATCATTTCATATCTTAGATTTATTCTTCTTAGTAAAGCATCACAGGAATGGAGAAGCAAGAATCCAATGTGCTCAATTCCAATATGAAGGTGGTAGATGATCTAATATAAGGGGTGGGGGAATGAGGGACTGAGGAGAGGGGAGGAGGGTGTGGGGCAGGAGGCTACAGTGTACGGCACAGCTCTTGGGGTGGGTCACAAGCACAAGAGGGACTTTACCTACCAACTGCAGTCAGTGCAACCTAATCCTTTATACCCTCAATGAATCCCAAACTATATACATATATATATCTCCCAAACATTATTTTATATATATATATTTTATATATAATTTTATATATATATATATATAAAATAATCCCAAACTATATATATAGAACAGCCTAACTCTCTGGCAACTGTCATTCTGTTTTATTGTTATCAGGGAAAAATATTTGAATGTAGGTTTGTTTTATCACAAAGCCTATGAATACACCTGTTTACCTCACAAACATTAGTTATATAAAAGTGAATTTTTTAAAAAATAAACTGTTGAGGGTTTGTCCTTTAAGGTTAGAAAATAACATTTGAAGATAATGTTTCTCTTTTCCTTCAATATCCTTTTTCTTTTGTGTGTGTGGTTTGGTATTCAGGTTTTAAACATGAAGATAGGTGTGGGAAACTTTATGCTGGATAGATTTTTTTTATATTGAATTTATATTGAAATTATAAGCTTTAGCTTTTATGATGTTAGTATTAGTAGTACCTTAGAAACCACCTGATTTAATCCTTTCTTTGTTAAGATAAGGCCCCTGTGACCCAGGGGTTTCTACAACTTCCCATCGCTGCCTCTGACTTCAGTCTAGCACTCAGCCTATTACAATTCAGGGGGAATTACAGATTCAATCCCGACACATTACTTACAGCTCAAGATCAAGAGCAAGGGTAATTTATGGACAAAATAATTATAGAAGGGTTATAGAAAAACCTCAATTTGGAACCTCCACATAAGTTAATACTAAAGGACAATATTAAAAGAATCTTGAATCGGATCTTGAATATTACAAATTTCTAGGAGGTTAGAAAAAAAGGAAGCAACTTTCCAGAATAAAAGGTATCTGTTTCTTACTTAAAAATATATTTGGATAGGAGGAAAGTGGCAGTGCAGACAGTCACTTTCAGTAATTATTTAGTATTTCCACGTAATATCAGTGAGCAAATCTGGGTTTCGTGAGCCTTTCCACAGCTGAAGAACGATTTCCGTCTTCCTCCACCTCCCTCGGCATCCTGTGGTCACTGTTAACATATGTGAGTAAAATACATGTTTCTGTAATCTATTTTATAATCTCTGTGTCTCCACTCAACACTTGAGGTGTTGGCATGGATTTTTAGAAATAAAATAAGCTTTTAAGAAAATCATGATTATGATGTCGCCCTTGTTTCTAGCTGTAATAATGGTTTACATGTGTTGAAAATTCTCATTTCAAAATTAATTAATGGTCTTTTTTAATATTTTCGGGAGAAAAAATATTTACAGGTGGCCTAAGTATTATGCCAAAACTCATTTCCTTGTTACCACTTCCAGATAAGCAAATCAGACACTTTGAGAACATCCCCCGACTTCAGACTGCTAAAATACCTGAGGTTGCTGAACTTTTCTTTTCTTATGAACCAGTCGGTATGATCAAAATGAGCATGTCAAAATCACTTTGTCTTAATCACAAGTATTTAATTAGAATAATGTATGTCTTGGAAAAAGAGCATTTGGGCTTTCCATAAACCGTGCTTCCAGCCCCCTGAAAAGCCATCAGAGTTAAGAAAATCTGTGGAGCGCTTACACTAATAATTGCTTTTCCAGTCTTATTTTTTGCTGTGTTTAAAAAAATAAGTATATTTCTTGCGAGTCCAATGCTGCTCCCCATGTGTCTCCCGTACCCTGCTATTAAGCAGTAATGAGATATTCCATCCACTGATACCAGCCTTCTATCCCCTCATGCTGCCAAAACACTCTCGTTTAATAACACCCTGAAACAAGTCTTTCTGTCCTTTCCCATCTATAACTGTAGTCTTGTTCCTGTGTTTTATTAACATCACCAGTGCTGTCTCCTAGGTAAAAGATTAATTACTTGGCTGTGATTCACAGAAGTGGAGTAGCAAGTAAATTACTGAGAGAATATATCAGAAAATCAGTTATTGTCATGTCACAGGTAAGACTCTTTAAATGAGGAAATAAAGAAACAGCCTTCAATATATTAATATGCCCATCTTTTAGGACAAAGCTCCTCCAATCTTTTTTATAAGTGGACAGGTAAGAAAAAGCACAGCAATCTGCCAGTAACAGCGCTTACTTACCACTGATAAATGGCTTCTGACCAGATCATCCCACCGCCCCTTCAGTGACTGTCTCTTTGTTGTTCATTAATTAAATTTGGGTGAGCAATATTTCTGTGAACTCTCAATAACTCGGTGAGTGCTAGGGGAAAATCAGAACCTCATTTCTAATTAAAGTCATAATTGTGATTTGTAGTCTTTGAAGGTATTTTTTTTCCCAAAATGCTGTTCTTGAGATGATGTTCTATTTCCTAACTTCTTTTAACAAATCAAACTCTCAGCAAAGACATATCAAAAAATTAGAGAGAAACACAGCCTCATGTAAAACAAAATATTATGTCATTATATTTGCTTCTAATACCAGAGAGTTATTTGGAACTCACTGACTAACCCTTACCACTATTTAAGAATGTATTTGAAAGTGAATGGAGTCGGGAGAGCCACTGTGGTCCTCGTCATCTGGGAAATCATTGAAGAATGGTCAATCAAACATGATCCCGAGGAAGTCGTGGGAGTTCCTCATGGAACTGTGTGGGAAAGAGAATGAGGTCAGAGAATATTAGGTAAAAAGCCGTCTCCTCCGACTTACCTTATCCTTTACACTATTTTATTCTTCACAAATAACTAGTACTAAATTCACACACATACTTACTAACCCACTGAAGTGGGCAACTGAACATTCACTGAGGAACTAATTTACCACGGGTATAAGGGCAGGAGAAATGGCATTCAAACTTGTAAACATCCACGAGGAAGAACTGGGGTACAGATGGTCAGATGCCTTTCTTCTTAAGGAAAAAGGATGGTAAAGTGCCCAACTTTAGGGAAATAGGAAATGATTTGGGGGGCATTAAATGGGCTTGGAAACATGCAACAGCCTGGGGTGACGTCTGTTGGGCGCACAGAGCACACAACGGTTTGTGACAAGCCTGTCCAAGTGCACGGCAGACTCAGTCTTCCTCCCTGCGGTGTGAGTTCAGCTGATGAGAGCAAAGGGCAGGACCACAGGGCACTGCTTTCTTCTTTGGTGGGTCCAGACTTGAGGCAGATGAACAAACTTCAGAACATACCTGCAAGCTATTGTGTGGGAGGGTCAGAGGACTGAGGGGGGGGGGGGTGAGAGAGTCCTGAGGCTTCTTCCTCCGGTCAGCACTGAGGTCAGACACACACACTGCACCCCCCACACACACACACACAATCTCTCCATCTGGGGAAGGGACCTTGCTGCACTCACCTCTATCCCTCCAGTACTAAAATATAGTGCGATTAGAAGGTGCTCAACAAATATGTACGTGGTATATTTTTCAGGGAGCGAAAGTCATGATAGTGGGAGCTCATCATTTCTGAACATCACACAAAGAACAAATAAACCCCAAACAATTATTTACTTTTTGCAACACTTGCCATTAAATGATTGGTTATATTATCAATAGTCGGTGACTACACTTGTTTTAAATGGTTTGAGACATGGAAAAGGTGGATGGAAAAATTCTGAACATGGAGGTCAGGATATAGAACTAAAGATGAATGAAAGTAATAAAATTTTTATGATTAGAAACTTAATACATATTTTACAATTTTTTAAAAATATCAAGGTACAAAAGAACCCAATCTAGTGAATGACCGTTTCATTCTTATTACCCAGAGAGAGATACAGTAATAATTTTCTTGTGTTAAGTTTTAGGTTTAATATTTTATTAAGAATCTAAAATATCCTGGGAGTTTGTGAAACTGTTTTAAACCTGTATTTAAGTTCTGTATTTAATTTAATTCATGTTTAAAATTGAATTTGAATTTCTTTATCAAATATTTTTAAGTAATTTGTGGAAAGTTATATTACGCCTCTTAGTTCTAGGCAGATTCTCAAATAATTTAAATTAGAGCAGGTATTTAATTATTAAGTACATGCAAGTTGCATCAACTTGGCCAAAAGCATAAATGAACACAAACAGAACAGCTCCTTAATCCCGGGTTAATATGAAGGTTAAACCCTGTAAATGTGATTTTAAATACACATTCATGACTTTCTGTAAAAGAACATTATGAACCACATGAGAGAATAATAAAGAAGTCTCAGACACTTAAGTCTCTTTGGCAAATATGAAACTATACATAGAGATCGTTGTGAGTTAATAATTTTATACTCAGTAGAGTGGCAAAAATTGTGACAAAAACAATGTTGGCAAAGAAGTGGCTGGACAGGTTACGTGCAGGAGTGAGGACTGACGTTTGTATTATCATACACAGTAGCTCTTTTCCATATGCATTTTATCCCAGCCATAACCCTGGATGTGCAGTCAAGAGAAGACTTTGCACACACGATGAGTAGAGACACATCTAAGACTTTTCACCGCACTTCAAATAGCAAAAATGGAGAAACACGTTCCCTGATGAGAGAAGGAACACAACCTGCAGTTACTCACTGGAGGGGATGGCGTATTACTCCAGGCAAAGGAATGAGTTGGAAGTCCATCCAGTAATCTGAGGAAAATGTCTTCTTACCCAATGGAAAAACCCAAGAATAGAAGTTTTCACACAGTAAGCTATGTTTAAAAAAAATAAAACTCAAAAGCAACTGTCACTAGCCAATATATATTTTACTCACCACTCTATATGCTGTGAAACTTTAAACATGAAAATACAGATGAGTGTCTATTTCAAGACAGTGTTTTCCTCTGTATGAAAGCAGAGATACCAGATCCAGCCTGAGCACGTGGGTAGTCACGAGTTATGAGTGATTGTTTTAGCTCCTGAGTTGTGAGGCGTGTCCATGAGGCCTTGCATTTTTAATTAATTAGAGGACCAGGATGGGCCATCAATAATGATTTCGAATTGAGGATTATGACTAATCCAAATGGTTGTGCATCAGAGCCACAATACAAGTCTGGGGGTAATAATGGTCAACGTCATCACCATGAAGGTACAAGGGGAGACTGTTCACGTAAACGGGGATCACATCTCTGTGACTTTTTCAGTCTAAACATTTTCTCTCTCATCTCTGCCTCTCTCCCCCTTCTGCTGTTTCTCTGGACTCAACTCCTCATCCTAGGGTAGGTCCTGTCCACTATTTGGTTATGGCCCCCATGAAACTTGCTGTGAGCCTTTCTCCACCTTCCTCATTCTACAAATATCATCTTAGTGTCTTCTAATTTTATTCATTTGAACTTCATCAAATGCGGGGATTGCCAGAAATGCCAATCAGAAAAGCACAAGGCTGTGGCATTCAAAGAATTATGGGTTTGAATGGGGGGTGGGGTGGGATTTACATGTCTATTTGTTGTTTTTCAAGGTAAGTGTCCTCAAAACATGTCAAGCAATCAGTTAGTCAGAAAGTTATCTTTTCTTCCAATAATATATTTAATCACATTTTTAAGATAGAGATAATTCATTGTGATGTATGAAAAACCTAGCATCATCCTAAAATTTCTAAGATTCATTGTTGAATACACTGGGAACATGATGGTAATAATCTGGCGGGCAGCCAGGACAGGCATTAAGGCTGTCCTCACTAGTGACAATTTAGAGTTACGGGAGACATGCGGAGCTCATCCTTATGATTTTTTTCATAAGATACTTATGCTGAAGCTTTCCATTTTATTCCTTTTTAATTGAAGAGATTTTGGTTTAAAAATAATCAGAAGAAATATGGTGAATTTAATTTTAATTCCAAGATAAGTAGAAATTTTCTATTTTGTTCACATTTAAAGGATATACCATAATTTAAAACAAAGCAAATATAACCAATAGAAATGCTAAACACGACAGAATATTTATTGCTATGGTTTGAACAGTCCCTTGTGAAGTTTGGGGGTTGCGAATGTGAGCACATTAGCTGTAGGACAGGTATCAGGGCATTAGGTCACAAGACTCCTTTCCCAGGCCTGGGGCCAGTGGCTTTCACGGAAGAGGCTTCCTGCAGCCTCCCGCTTGCTGGACTTTTACCTCCTGCTGGGTAGGAACTAGCAACGCTCACCTTGGTCACTGCAGAAACAGGTGCCCTCCAGAGCAGAGAGCAGCCAGGACCAGGAAACCAGTTCTGTTAGTTCCTCAACCTTGGAATTCCCATCAACCAGAATAGGGAGAAAATCTGTTTCTGTTTTTTATAAATTATAAGGTATAACAGGTATCTTGTTATGGCAGCGTGAAAAAGACTCAGACAAAATTAGCAACAGAGGACGGAATGTTGCTTTAACAAATACCTAAAAATGTGGCAGTGGCTTTGGAGCTGGATAATGGATAGAAGTTGGACTAGTTTTGATGAAAAAATAGGAAAAAACCTAGATTGCCTTGACCAGAGTGTTAAAGGCAATTCTGGTGAGGGATCAGAGGAGGAGGAGGACTGTCAGGAAAGTCTGTCTTCCTAGTGATCACCTAAGTGGTTGTGACCAGAATTCTGGTAGAAATATGGGCAGTAAAGGCAATTCTAAAAAGTCTTAGGTGGAATCACGAACACCCTATTGGAAACCGAATGAATAGCCATCTCTATTACAAGGTGGCAAATAACCAGGCTTAATTGCATCTGTGACCTAGGATTTTATGGATAGCAGAACTTAAAAGCAAAAATCCGGTGTACCTGGGAAAAGGAACGGCTACCCACGAAGGGCTCCGCACACCGCCCGGCTTCTCTTAGGTGCTCCTAGTAAAATGGGAGAAGAGAAAAGCAGTGTGAGACAGAAGTGTAATGAAAGCGGAGCCGGATGCCAAGATTTGCAAAATTCATGGTCTACCCATGTAAAGAACAGAAAAGCTTGTTTAGGAGATGTGCCAAAGGGCCATTTGATAAGGACAAAAGTGTGGCCAGAAGGAAGCCCGGGGCTGCGCACTGAGACGGTGGGAGCAGGACCCGGAACACAGCGTAGAGGTCTTGAGGCTGCTGAGCCTAATGCAGCTCCGGGGCCAGGGCCTCGCGGAGGAGGCCCCCAGTAGGACCATGCTCGGGGGGGTACGGAGCGGGGGCAGCTGAATTGATTTTTTTCTTTTCTTTTTTTTTAAACTGGGACTTATCTACAAAGATACATTTTCCTCATCAACTACCCAGTGATTCTGTTGTACATATAGTTCACTAAAAAGATCGAATGAATGCTTAAGTATTTCACTAAAAAGACTGAATAAATGTTTAATTAGTTTCCTTTATTTCCAGGTTTTAGAGTTAGTTTACAACCTAGGGTTCTAGGACAGGTATGTCACCAGCTGTGAGCCAAAATTCTCAAACTTGCATTTTAACACTTAAGTTAAGCATAGTTGTTTGAAATTCTGTGACTGATGACTTTGTCATATACAGTCTTGTGTTGCTACTTCCATTGGCAAACATATACATGTATATTTTGTATGTATATGTGTGCATAGACATATGTGTGTATATTTATACAATATGTAGTATCTATGCAGAGGGTACCAAAAATGCACACACATGTTAAACACGGAAAAAACTATTAAAATTGCAGTACTCAAGTTACATTTGACTTCTGCAATTACAAGAGGTGCTCAATGTACTTACTATCTTTTGTCATCAGTGTGTATATATATATATTTACCTTTCTTAAAAAGGGTATTATTTTCTTGACATACTCTGTGTATAAAATTGATTAAACCGCTGGGCACTGCATAATGAAAAATTTCCAAAATAATTTAATGTTTTGCTATTTATATTATCTTTCTCCACAAATGATTACCAATGATTCTGACATGTGTCTGAACTGTGGGACCAGAATCCTCAACTACCCTCAACTGATCAGGAATGACTATGTGGATAGTTTCATCTCAGATTCATATTAAGTTTGGCCCTTCCAGTTCACTATTCCCCCCAAACTATAGGTAAATTATAAGCAAACATTTACCCCGAATCCACGTATGATTGGTCCCGAGTCTGCCTTCAGGGATCCACTGTCTTGGGGTTTCCTTTTTCACATGTCAGCTGTGCATCTTGTTATTTATTATGTGTGGTCTCACTTTCATTGCTACAATTGTATCCTAATCTGTCTAGGCTGCCATCACAGAGTAGCACAGAATGGCTGGCTTAACCAGCACAAATTTACTTTCATATGTGTAAGCCTGGAGGCACCAAGTCCAAGATCAAGGTGTTAGCAGGACTGGCTGGGTGGGCCTCTCTCTTTGGCCTGTGGACACCTGGCTCCTCACTGTATCCACAGCCTCTGCTCTGTGCACACAGATTCCTGGGGGCTCCTCTTTATATAACAACACAAGCCTTACTGGATTAGGAATTTGCCCTCATGCCCCCATTCAAACCTAATCCCCCCTAAAAACCCCTCTTCTTTAAATACAATCCCATTGTGGGTTTGGACAACAATATTGTACATAGATTTAGGGGGACACAACTGACATTATAACAAGCTGGGAAAATTCTTGAGACATAGCTGGGTTCAGGAAGAATGACCTCCCTTCTGCAGGAGAATTAACTGTGTACATTTTATGCACAGCAGAGCTGCTGTAAATTGACCATCCAAGGAATTATAACAAACACACCAACACACAGAGATGGGCAAATAAGGAACTAGGCCTACTGTACTGACACAGACATGTGGTGCATGAACCGTCTGTGAAAATTAGGTCAAGCTGGAGAAGTGGTAAATGTGGGAAGTGGTCTACTATGGAGGTTTTACTGTATTTGCTTATATATTCTATTTATTCTTTACAGCAATTGCTTCTTCATGGAAGGACTTAAAGGTTTTTATTTTTTCTTTGCATCAAAGCTATTGGTAAATATTCTCAGTCAATAGGATCTTCTGTAATGAAATTTTTCCATCATTGACAAGGTTTAGGGTATGTCAGTATAAGAAAACAATTTCTTCATTACTATTGCTCAGTATCTGATAGGCTATGCTGAGAAATGAATCTTAGGAAAAAACTGAATTTGGCTTTTAAAAAGCCTTACAATCTTGGAGGTGAAGCTAGCAATTTTAAAGCTTTCAAAATTGGAAGTTTAATAAGATATTCTTTGATTAAGCAATGCATCATACCAATGTGTTATATTAAGTTCATGTTATCAAGTTGACATAAACTAATTACTCTATTGAAAAATGACCAATAGAAATGAATTATTGTCACGGTGACCATCTGTAGAGTCAACTCACCCCAACCTACCTCTTCATGTGGCAACTTCAAATGTTGCCACAGTCTTGAAAGTCTGGAGACATATTACCCTTAAGAGTTATATGTTTCAAAGAAGTTATGTATATTTCAAAGAAATAGAAACAAAAATAAATGACTTGCCATTGGCATCAACATTTAGTTCTGAGATGATACATTCCCTGAATTCCCCAGACTGGTTACTGAGTCACACTCAGTGCTTGCTGCAGCTCCTAACTACATAATGTTCACATGAAATATTGTGTAAAGAGCAATAACAGAAAACGCAACATGTAGGCTATGAATACTTGTAAAGCTGCTAATTTAATACAATTTAAAGTTATTATTTATTTGTGTGTGTGTGTATGGTCTGAACTACTGACTCTACCAGGATAAATGTGGTTTTCCAAATTGTACTGAAAACTGACATAAAAATCAGGAAAAAACCTTTAGAAATATACAATAAAAATGACGAAAGTTTCTGGCCCAGCTATGACCTTCCCCCAGGTTTATTCTACTTATTGCTACTTTCATGTTAAAATAAAGGAGTTGAGTATTTGTGGGAGAGATCTTCCCAACCCCCAAACAGAAAGTATTCATCTGGATCTTTATAGAAATAGTCTCTGACCCCTACAGAGTGTGATTTGTCGATATCCGGAAGCTGGCAGAGAGCTTATGCCAATATAATGTGTTTCTAAATTGGTGTGGTTCATAGATCTACTGATTCTTTTAAATTCCTGTAACAGATTTGAATTTCACAGGCATTTGTAGGACATACATTCTTTTCACATATTTTATACATAAAATTCCTATTTTTTTCACAACATGGTGACATAACTACAATCTGTGCAGAGCCTTTTTTCCTGCATTTTGAAACTTTAGAAAAGTGCCTTTTAGTGTCTCTCCCTTAGCTCTTTTGAATAATTAGCTCAACATGTAGGCTACCATTTTAGGGACAGTTAACAGCAATCATCCCCTTTCTTTGGGCCAAGATTAATCGATCTGTGTGTTTTCATTTTTCTTTTGTCTATTTATTTTGAACGAGTTCTCTCAAGCCCTTAAATATTCTTTTAGACTTCAATCCCCTTTATATTTTTTCCCCTTTTGTTTTCCGCTAACAGCACATATTTTACCACAGGAGCATCTATTAAACTTGATGTTAACAGCCAAAGATTTGCGTAGACGTTCATTTGACAACAAAGTACTGATAAAATTAATTAAGGAGGAAAATGTGTTCATGTGAATATGTGGAAAGCTCAAAACACAAATACCTGTCAGGATGAGTAAGGACACTGTGGTCATTGACACACACCTAATGCATTAGTCTGTGAATATGCTAAACACCAGTAAGTGTGTTACACTTTCAAACACAGGTTTTATTATAGGAAATTTATATCTCAAAACCGCTCTTATTAAAAATACAATTATGAAAGTGGTTTGATATTTATCTAAGTAAATCTGAATTAAGTAAAAATAAAGAAAAATTGTATTCTCAATATATGATTTTCCGTTGATCTAATTTTTTTAATCATTTTACATTTTATTAACATTTTTCTTCAAATTTATTTTGTACCAGTTGTGCTATAAAACTAACTGGATTCTCTTTCTGCAGTTGAGTGATTTTTTTCAGCTGTCATTCCACCTTCCTGCATAAGAATTTCTTTTCCAAATTTCAAGTTCAAACCTCGCCCGAGGTCTCCTTCACTTCTACTAATTGCCTTTCATTTCATCTCTGTCATGATTCACCTGTGTGCCATGTTGTGCTAGTTTTGTTTTCCAGCATGTTTTAATAGGTGATTGGGCATGAAGTACTTATCTTTCAAATGTTTCTTGAATATTATCGCAACCAATCTTAAAAAGCACTCACAATGGAACAGCACCTACAATGGTCTGGGGACTTTGAAAGATGCAAGAGGAGAAGAAATATAGGTAGATCGCTGGGGCCATTGAAGAGAAATGAGGACTTCTGCTCGCAGCCCACCCTTGCCCTGCTCTGCATTCTGGATGACAGCGAGCCTGCTTTGCTCTGCACTGCCTCTGCACCCTGCCCTGCTCCCAGGAACATCTTCATCTCCATCTCCTCTTTCTCTTGTGTCTCCAGCCACCCCCATTGTCCTAACAAGAGGTGTAAGGCAGAACTGTCCTTGCTACTGTTGCTCATCTCGCTGCTGAAGCTGGTGACCATGATATGCATAGTTCAATATCAGGTGGCCAACTTTCTTCAGAGCAAAGTTCACTTATAATTTTTGACGTTATGACTAAGGAAAAGTTTATTATTAGAAATTTTCATTGAGGTTTACTGTATGAATTTTTAAACTTTACTAATTTTTTTTAATTTAAAAACTTAGACAAACAAAGTATTTTAGGAGAAAAATACTGAGTCTTGGGGATCTGAAGAGCCAGAGTCTTCTGCACACAAGAGCAGATTACTCACCAAGAAAGGGACCAGCATCACACCTAGTCTTTTATTAGTGGATAATGAAAGGCAATTGAAGCTCTTTGCAGTGATTTGGAAGTTTAGAAATTTACTTACAACCACTTAAGAATATTTATATCTGGATTACAAATCAGAAGAGTCCTTATTCAGAAGAGATTTGCATGTAAGCCATATAAAAATAAAGGTAATTAAAACCGAGCTGAATCATGTCGTGTTTTGTCTTAATGATAATCTTCTGCTTCACTTGTTTTTCCTTACATACCCATTCCTTGATCCTTTGGATTTATTTCCATGCACTGGTATAAACCTGGCAAATGCTATGAATTTTAAAATGCCATATTTTATCAAATACGAGATGTATACATTTTCACATTTTAATGCGCCCGAACTCAGAATGTGTCTTAAAATTATCATCAGCCAGGCCACCGCCAGGATATACTTTTTATTCCTTTCCACAGATAAACATAGGTTAGAGCTTGTTAGAATGTCTTCACTTTTAACTGAGTTGTGTATTTTTGATTCTACATGAAGGGATTTAATTGCAAATTAAAATATATTCACAAAGATTACACCATGAGGCAGCATTAAAACAAAAAATTCTTGTTTCTTCAGAAAAGCATGAAACTCCAGGAGCAGGGATTAAATTTGGTATCAGTGAAGGAAATATTTGTCATTTGAGAAATGATTACAATTTTACATTTTCTAGCAAAGAAACAAGAAAGTGCTTTATGAGACCAGAGGAAGTGAGATATCCAAAAGCTGGCAAAACTCTGCTGAGTTTTTCTCTAGTAAAGATCACATGTGGCCCAACAAACAAAGGAGTGATGTCAGAATAAACTGCAAAATAGCTAGGAGTAGCTGCAAAACCCAAAGCAGTAGGAGGCTGGTGCAACAGACGTAGGTGTCAAAAAAAAAATACTATTAGCCTGGGCAGGGTGGCTCACACCTGTAATCCCAGCACTCTGGGAGTCCAAGGCCAGGGGATTGTCCTGAGCTCACAGGTTCAAGACCAGCCTGAACAAGAGCAAGACCCTGTCTCTAAAAATAGCCAGGCTTTGTGGCGGATGGCTGTAGTCCCAGCTACTTATGAGGCTGAGGCAAGAGAATTGCTTGAGCCCAAGAGTTTGAAGTTGATGTGAGCTGTGACTCCATGGTACTCTACTGAGCGTGACAAAATGAGACTGTGTCTCAAAAAAAAAAAAAAAAGGACTACTGTTTTGTTATAGTGTCAAGCATCAATTTATCATAAATTTTCTGCTACTGTTGAGCAGGAAATAATGATGAAGAATCTTTTAACAGTAGACTTGATAGCGTGGGCGCAATACTGTGTGAAAAATCAGGCATTAATTTCTTTGTGGAACAATGATTGGAGAGATTGGAGATCTGAACTTCATATGAAGGCAGAAGCACAACTTAAACTTTACCCACCTGTTTTCTTTTTATTACATACAAGAGTGATCAGATAGAACCCTATGATTCTAAGAAAGGTCTTCATTGGCTAGACAGTTTATAAAGGTTCCATGTGATACAAAGATGCACACAGAGAGAAGCCGTCCATAGGTGACTTATAATGTCAAATAACCATAGATGTGAGTGCAAATTGCATATAGAGCTTAGGACAGGTGCAGGCTGAATGGGGTTAAACAGGTAAGAGGTACAAAAGCATGTTGGGCACGGGGAACAGACTATAGAGCACCTCTGAGGAAAGGGAAGGATCGCGAGCCTGAAGCAGCAAATATAAACCAAAAGCACTTGACGAGGAGGTGGAGGAAGAGAGTTTCATGAGGTGAGGGTGGAAGGCTTGTCAGAGACCTGGGCAGTTCTAGCCTTGAAAGCTACGTTAAGATTTTTACATTGCTGTTATTTAATGAGCAATGAACTCTCCTATAAGCTCTGATATATTATTAGGGCTGGGTTTTTAATAGATCTCATTGTGAGGATATGAGAGTTGGCAAGAAAGGATCCAGCAGAAACTCCTTGGAACCCAGCAGAGGTGTTCTAGGTAATGGATATTAGAAGCTTAAATCAGGGGATCTGCTGTGGATGTGGAAAGAAGAGGGTACGTTTGAAAGATGGGAAGTGAAACAGAAAAGAACGTGACAATACAGGGAGGGAGTTAGAGGGAGGTGTCAGGAGTGACTCTGAGGTTACTGGCGTTGATCATGGAGACAGGAAGCCGAGTGTGCGTGTGTGCGTGTGTGTGCACGCACAGAAGGTTCAGATTTGAGAAGGGAAGAGTGAATTGGGCCTTACCAGAGCTGACGTGCTTCAGACTCTATACTAGGGACTGATACCCCCTTGGTTACGTAAGACTGGAGTTCAAATTAGAGATTTTGTACACTGATAAACATTGTGGAAAATCATCTAGATTTATTGTGTACTTTTGAAGCTGCCCATACCCTCCAATGTAGTAATTCATTTGTAGGTATCTATATTAGAAAAGTCTGTGCAAATATAGATCGGGATATTATACAGAAACATATATAATAGTGTGGATGATACTAGCCTAATACTGGAACCTACATCCCCCAAAGCTGTGGCACACTCTGCTGGGCTCTGCGTCCACAGCCGCGCTTCCTCCTTGTGCAGCCGTCATCCAGGTTTTCCCTGCTTCATCGTTCATTAAACTGTACGACCGTGTTTTATACAATTTCAGTGCATATGCTACATTTTACATTAAATACCTGAGTATATATTAATTATAAATGCACGTGAGTGATAGACACATAAATGAAAATAAATGCAAACGCAAATGCATGTGCATATTAATATAAAACAGCTCGGTAGTGTGGTGTAAGCATTGCGTGAAGTAAATTTGTAATGCTTTTATTGGCACAAAACATACCTTAAACAAGAGAAATGATATAATGTGATCAGAGTACATTCAACATCATGAAACGCTTACTTCCTTAGATAACATACATTGAGCAATGTCATGGTAAAAATATCAAACAAAGATTTTTTTTTTTTTAACTACACTGCTTGTGTTTTCCTATTGTGGAAGAAAATAAATACGAACACCTAGGAAAACTCTGGGAAAAAGGAATCGTGAGTAGTTACTGCAACTGGCATGTGTGGAAACTTACTGTGCAAACTAAAACCAGGAGCTGTTTTGCTTCTGGCCTGGCACAGGCATAGCATGCTGGGAGTTGGAGATAGACCCCGCTGGAGAAGGGAGAGGGGGCAATTCCACAGTGGTGCACACACTATTGTACAGGCTTCAGAGAAACAATGAGTGTGCATCCATGTTTCCCACCATGAATAGAGATAATTGTTAGGGGATCAAAAACTTAAATGTCACAACATTATCAAAATCCTAAATAGGTACATTATTATAAGTATATAAAATAGAGAAGGCTATTTTCTTCTGTGAGTCAAGTGAAAAATCATGGAACAAAGATTAAAGTTTATTCCTGTTGCTAAAATCAAAAGAGTAATTTTTAAATATATATATATATATATAGTTATTATTGATGCATAATAAAAGTTCAACTACCCAATAGAATCAGTAACAAGTTTTGTCAGTTCACAAACAAACAAAAACAATAAAAAGAAAAAAATCCCCTTAAGAATTTGAAAAGATGATAGGCGTACTTAAAAATAAAATATAAGGCTTGGCTCCTGTAGCTCAGCAGCTAGAGCACCAGCCACATACACCAGAGCTGATGGGTTCGAATCCAGCCTGGGCCTGCCAAACAACAATGACAACTACAACCAAAAAAAAGAAAAATAGCTGAGCATAGTGGCGGGCGCCTGTAGTCCCAGCTACTTGGGAGGCTGAGGCAACAGAATCACTTAAGCCCAAGAGTTTGAGGTTGCTGTGATCTATGATGCCACTGCACTCTACCCAGCATGACAAAGTGAGACTCTGTCTCAAAAAAAAAAAAGAAAGAAAGAAAATACAAATTAAAACTACAAAGATAGACAATTCCTGTCATTACATTGGCAAAAATATAAAAATTTAATAATATAGTGTCTTTAAACTAGAACTTGGAAAATGCCCCAAGAAGCTATTTAGTAACATGTATGAAAATTGTGATATGTGCATGTAACTTCTATGAAGTAATTAAAATGCTGGACATTTAACAGTTATGTGAAATATGTGCAAGTTTATTCATTTCAACATTATTTTTACTATATTTCAGAAAGTAGAAATGGACTATATCGAAGCAGAACAGTTTTAACAAAATATGTTAAAAATTGTGCATTAGTTGATATACTATGACATGGAGCAGCACCATAGCCCTCAAGTTAAAGAGTGGGAGGGAATATCTATGTGTGCGTGTTCATTTGCATTTGTTGGGTTGATAATTATATTGAATGGGAAGAGACCTCATATTGTACCCATTTTAAATATAGCTTGATGTTTGACCCATCCAAATATATTATCCATTCAACATCAAAGACAGAATTATAAAAATTATTTTCCCATTTTCTTTTCTATTAAAAAGTCCTCACTGAGAAAATTCAAATGCAGATTCCATATTTCCCATATTTAAGGGTGCACCTGGCGCTTGCTGACCCTCTGGGCCTTGAGTGCTGGTTGAGCCCAGGCTCTGAGTTGGTGCTTCACAGCAGATGTCCACAGCTGCAAGTCCCCTGGCCGCTGGCAGGAAGCCCTGCCTCCTCTCCCCTCATTGCCCGACTTTCTGGACCTGTGAAGAAGCACAGAGTGAACTCAGGTTTCCCGACTGTGATCATACCTAGAAATGCTTCCTTTGGTCAAGCTATCACGGACTCTCCAAGCCCAACTCACAGCTACCCTGAGAGTTTTCAGCAGTGGGACAGATGTGGAAAAGTGCTGTCTGTACACTCGCAGGTGGAGATGGCAAAGGAGGACTCCAGCTCCTCCAGGAAGAGATCTGTCCAGCAAACCCTGGAGGCATCAAACTTCCAACAGACAAAAACACGCTTATCCCTCCCAAGTCCTGCCTCCTGCATTCCTCCTGCAGTCTCTCCTTCTCTCCTCTTATTTTCTCGGCAATTTTGGAACTCTTTATTCTGGAACGGCCATCAGAGCTCCCATCACATGAGGCCTGACAATTTAATCAGTGAATTCATCTAGAAAACTTGCTGTGAAGGTGGAGGAGGTGCTGGCGTCAGTGCACAGCTTCCCCAGGGGGTGCTCCCCAAGTGGCTGCCCTGATATTCAACAGTGAGGTGCGCAGCGGATTCTCTAGGATGAGTTCTCAAACTTGGGTGCCTGGCCTTGTTTGGGGTGCAGTTATAGAATTGGTTTTCCAATAAACCCAATTTCTTATTTTGAAGTAAGGAACAATAAGTGCTTCAGTTGTATATATTTTTTCAAAGTTTGTTAATGATGTAATACTGACTGATTTTCCTAACTATCTAGAGATACTAAATTTTAAGATACTCAGCAAAAATGATGCTACGACTGAAATTTCCCCCTCAGTAAATCCAATTCATATGCAGAAGCTCTAACTTCTAGTATGATGGTATTTGGAGGTGGGATTATTAGGTAAGTAGGGTTGATAGTGGTCATTAAGGTAGGACAGCAATCCAATTGTGTGTGTGTGTGTGTGTGTTTTAAGAAGAGGAAGAGACAAATTTCTTTGTCTTTTTTGCCATGGGACGACACAGTGAGGAGGAAGCTGTCTGCAAGCCAGCCCCCATCAGGGACGAGAGTGGTCAGGATCTTGGTGTTGAATTTCCAGTCTCTAGAACTATGACAATATATGGTTTTTGTTGTTGTTTGTTTGTTTGTTGCAGTTTTTGGCCGAGACCAGGTTTAAACCCCGCCACCTCCAGTATATGAGGACAGCACCCTACTCCTTTGAGCCACAGGCGCCATCTGAGTATATATGCTTTTTATGGTGTAAGCCACAACGTGTATAATATTTTGTCATGGCAGTCAAAGCTAAGACAAATAGCTTCCCTGACAAGATAGACTAGAAAACACTGAACTACATGAAGTTAAGAAGAGCATGGCTGGTGTGTATGAGTGTGCTGATGGTGATGTGACTTTTCAGAGATGTGGAGTATGAGATGAACAGTCTGAGATTCTTTTTACAATTGTTTCAATATCATAGCTAACCAGAATATATATAATTATCTCCTTCCATGAGGCTTCTAGGGAACATACTTTGATAAACAGAGTAGCTTGGTCCTTAATGTTAGAAGGGTGGGGCTATCACTGACACAAAAGCCTTGTGGACAAGAACTTTCAAATAATCTACTCCTAAAGTCACATAGCTATAACGTTAAACCATGAATAGCCGATTTTTTACAGAAAAACCTTCTAAAACAATGAGAAAATCCTATTAATTGCACCTAATGATGACTTTTGAGGCAATACAATGTGCACACATACGCAGATTATTTTAACATGTAGACAAAAATTATACCCCAAACCCTATCATATGCAGAGAATTTACATAAATAGTGAGCTCCCAGGAGTTAATATGGCCTTTGTTCTGTCTCTTTTATCAAACAAACAAAAGAATAAATTCCATAGTTCTAACACTGATGTATTTATCCACATTTTAAGGCCCCCAAGTCAACAATTTATCACAGAGAAAATAACTCTAGAATGGCATCCTCTTCATTCCTCTAAAAGGTACGGCCATTATGATTTATAAATGGTTAATTGGCAAAAAGCAAATTCAACATTGCAAGTGCAAATTACATTTCCTTCCTCAGAAGCTGTAAAATACACATGCTGCATGTGCAAACATAAAATGTGCTATTTTCACAGAACTGAAGAGAAAAATGCAGAACCCACCTTCTCAATAAAATGACATCCAAACTGACGAGCTACCTCCTGTTTTCTTAAATGGGAAGGAGAATATCAAGCATCTTATTTTGAAATACAAATGTTGGCATACTACAAAATAGTCTTAAAGATTTTACCAATCTGTCATCATAATTAAAAAAAGTTTTATGGCTTATTAGGGAGTCTAAGTAATATAATAGGATGTCGCTGACCCCCATCTCCTATTTCCTCATTAACTTGACATATACTAAAGCTAATTAGAAATTCATAGTATTGAATTAACTAATTGGGAATTAAAATTAATATAAAGAAATAGTGATTATTCAAAGGACTACAGTCTATTATCAATTGCTGCTGACCCTTTGATACATTGGCTTCCAGTCGGTTTATACGTGCGTGCTCCTGTTCTGAAGGGTGGGCCGTTTTCTTTTTATATCTTACTGGGACGCCACAGATAAACTCGAAACTCCTTTTGACCATCAACCCCTTACAAACACGTTTTCCCTCTCCAGCTACTTTTCTCAGTTTCTCTTCTGACAAAGGTCCTGTTACTTACCGGGTAATTCTCATCACTGAATCTCTGAGCATTGAAATTACTTTCTGTATTTTTAGCAGCTGATCTTCTCCTATATTTGATATTCACTTTGTATTTTCCACAAGGAATTCCATTCAAGCAATTATTGGGATTTGACAACAGCATGGAAGGTTGGTCATGAGAAGTTGTCTCTACTGTCTTTTTGGAAATTTGACTCTAACAATTTTTTTCCAGATACGTGAGTTTCTAGCCCCCAGCTGACCGGGGTCGTGATCTTGGTTGAGACCTCACAGATGCACCACGGAGAGACTTACCACACACATACTTCTGAGGACAACAGATATGGCACAAGCATTCGGTTAGTGGAGGTTTTCTTTGATAAGTTAAAAAGTGTGGGCTTGTAATTTTAACCATTACTCTTATAGTTACTATCATTTCATTATTTTATTATAATTTGCCATGATGTATCAAAATTTCCCATTGAAATATCAGTAACAATATTATCAGTTTCTTAATAGATCATTTAACACACTTCTATTCTCTTTTTCTATCTTGTTCTTATCACAGCATTCCAATTATTATTTTTCTTTAAATCAATTTAACCACAGGCACAAACTCCAAATTATTCTTGCTCTTAGATGGTTAGTAGGTGGTGCATTTGTTATTTTAAAATTGCCTCAATGAATTCAACCACATTGGAATTCACACTGGTTTTGAGTATTTCTTTAAATGTTAGCACATTCCAGCTTTCAAAGGATTCCACTGTGAATAGTGGGGAGCACATGTGTGATTTTAGCAGATAGAAATAATGGGGTCCAATTAGAAAATCAATTGATTTCATAATCAAATGTCTATTAGGTAATCAGAGTAAGGAGAGATTTTATTCTGCAAATTCATCAAAACCTAGTAGGTTGAAGTTATAAGCACACATTGAAAATATTTCAGACACAAGTAGGAAAAAAAAAATGAATAACTGCAAGTGACTTCAGAGGGGGCATGAAACTGGAATAACACCGGTCTGAGTAGGAGACTCTGAGTTAGTCAGAGGTCAAAGAAAATTAGTAGATGGAGGAAAGGGCCAGGGATCAATGAGGAGATGAGGAGCCCTCAGTCCTGGGCGCCGAGCGTTTCATCTCTACCGAAAAACACATTTGGTTATTATGTCCGACCTTGAGGTGATACAGTGCCAATTATTTCCATTTGTCTGTTTTATCAGCTTTGTTGTGATTGACAACATCAAATGAAAGTTTCTATTTTTAACCACGAATTTGTGTTTTTCAATGAATTATGAAATATTTTAAATATTTTAAAAATGATTAAATTTGTGATAAATCAATGAAAATCCCATATTTTGAATAAATATGATGTAGTACCCTTATGCAAAAATAAACACACTCCATATGAGTGTCAACTCTCAGTGCTGTCTAAAGGGTGTTGCTGCGGTATACTTCACAATGACTGCAGTTGCACATGTGAAACTACGACATTCGTATTCAAGGGACACTGAGGATCGCTTTAGTCACTAATAACTGATCACCTTGCTTCATTCGTTGCAGCCATCTGGATTTGCAGATGTCTGTTACAATTACAGAACTCCTTATGCTAAAAGGAAGTTCATAGAGAAAATAGCAAGTTAAAGTTTCTGTAAGTTGAAAGGTGCGAGGCGGCTTATGTCTTAAGAAAGCCTGCGATTACAACTGATATGAGCTTTAAAAATAACCAGACTTTAATGAACTAATTGTGAAAGATTAGCCCATTTATCTGAGCTTGTTAAACACTGCAGTAGACTGGAACCAATTAAATAAATAACTCTAATTCCATATTATTAACTTCAAAAGTTCCCCGTTCCCATCACTGGAGTGCTGTGATAGGTGACTTTTGTTTTCAAAGCACAGCTCTCTTCTTGTCCACAAAGGGAAGTGCAACTTGGCACATTTTGATGGCGTCAACATAAATCAGACTAATATGGTCAATTGAATTTACCACTTTAGTCCTACACATAAATGGAGTACAATATCAAATTAAGGTTTTGCTCTTTAAACGTAAGAAAAACTGCACTCGGATAAACAGAAATATTCATGTTCTTCATTCACTGTGTTCAGATAAATAAATTCTATTTGGGGGTTTTAAAGATGACCCACTGTTTAATAGTTTCATTTAAAATATGTATACAAACTTAGCACCACAAAATCCAATAGCAACTCAAAAGTTTCATGATGAGGCAGAAAAACAAAAAGAAAGAGAACATGGTTTAGAGGCGCCCAACCTCTCTGCGGCAGACAAGCATTGGAGATGAATGGGATGCTTAGTTCTCAATATTCAACGTGGCCTAAACAGGAATACAAAATGGAGTAGCTTTATCTCAGAACTTAACAGTAATTCAGAGGTTAAATTCCTTACTTAAACTTTCATTGTGTAGTGTAATGTAAACTAGAAAAAAGGGTAAGTAAATGTGAAATTAATACATTAAAATGAAGATTACAAATAAGATGATCTTCAAAGGAAAAGTATTTATTGATTTTTGAATGGCTTTACTGGAAACTAAATATTGACATCAGTAACCTTTACAGGTAAGTAAATGTGATGGTAACCGAGATGTTTCAAATACTGAATTGGAAAGAAAATTACTCCTTGCCTAGATTTGCTTTCCAGGAGCTGGCACTTCCCTATTCTCTCTCTCTCATCTATGAGTCTATTTATTTATTAGCTATCTATCTATCTATCAATCCACATATATATACATCTCACAAATGCGGTTGTACAGATGCAATTCCACAAACTACTGGATGTGATGATAAATATATTGTACTTGAAATTCTTAAGACTAGTTTACAAATCTGAAAGTTAAAGAACCATTTGGGAACATTGGCGCTCAAATCAGGGGCACTGTCTAATATTTCACCTCTATTTATCAGCATGACTTTGATTCCAAGTCAGACTGTGATAATAATGAATTTGTCCACCCATGTGCCAGATGCTAACAGGAATTCACAGAAAATTACATCAAGCACCATCTACTATTTAATACAGGAAAGCTCATATTGAGAAAAAAAAAACAGGATAAAAGATTGGCTGCTAAATTGTTCTTCTAATGAGATGCTAGAACACTCAAGGAAATTACCTAGGCCCTGATAACTCAATTCCTGTTCCCAAAAGCTATCTAGCCAAGAAAATTTCCCACCTCCAGAAAGCAGGTAGACAAATGCTGCTGTAGAGCCTGGCAGAGATCTACATCTGGATTCCAATAGTTTTATTATGCCAAGTACTGAGCACCTGGGAAGAGAAGAATAAAATATACGGAGCATGAGTGAGGACTTTTGCTGGCAGGGAGTTCAATACTTTTATCATTGAACAGAATATATTCTCATGCATCGGCAACTTTGAGGAAAACAGCAGCAAATCTGTCAAATGGAAGGCCATTGTCCCCTTCTGCAATATTAGATGAGAAGAAAAATGGAAAGAAAAAGAAGATAGCAAAGAGATTGAGAAATGGATTATGTAAAGAGCACTACATTTTACAAGAACAAGATAAGCTCAGAAGGTGAAAACGAATGGACAGCATGGGTAGACTTCATAAGACTAAGCCGTGTTCTACTTTTATTTACATCCTCACGTTTGCTTTGACCAGAAGACCAGTGACATTACTACAGTGCCAGCTCATGTATCACATATGTTAGACTCAAGGTATTAAATATTCCTCAGTCATCTAATTGGCTCCACTCATTTCCTAGTGAGTGAATCCCACACCTGGGGAAGAGGCGGAGAAAGGACTGATTTGCAGTCAATGGTTGCTGAGACTCAGTGGAAATTGTAGGGTCTCAGGTCTCCATCAAAAGTATAAAATTCTTTATTTTAAAGGCTTATTTTTATTACTGTTAGCACTGTTATTATTAGGCCATTGTTACTGCACTATTAGACCAGACATTGTGAAATAAAACACTAGGGAATTATCTTATAAATTTAATAATTTATACTGTAAAACTTGCCTTAATTTAATAGATTTTTATTTTCCTCTGAGACCATGAATCTGTATTTAGAATCCACAGCTAAATTTGTTAGTAGATACTTTAATATACTCTATATTTAAATTCTAATCAACTTCCTCATAATTAGGTCAATTTTCATCATACTTGCCCCCTCAACTTAATATAAAAATGCTTAATAAAATTCCTAATAAAACTTTTTCTTAAACTTTTCAGTCTTGTTTTTTGAAGCAGAGTTTCAAGGCCAGTGTTGGCCTTTAGTGAATGCCTCCAACTTCATCACAATAGCTATCAATTCTTACAATGGAGAGATGCCTGAATTAATACAGAGCATGCACAAAGCTCAGAAATTTCTCATACTTCTCATTTCAAAAGATTCTCACTGGCTTTTTATTCTATAAAATAAATTCATTTTTAATCTGGGTACTTGGAGATAATGATATTCTAATATTATAATATTCCTGAGAAAATCATTTTGAAGCTTTAATAAATACTAACAAAGTTTGCTTAATGAGAAATATACAAAGTGATACATAGTTCATCTACAAAGTAAAATTATCGCATGATCATGTGCTTATAAATATAAAATTGTCAGTTAAATGAATGTTTGTACATTAACATCTATCTCATATCCTTCATGATTCTTTCTCTATTCATTTCACCTATGAGATATACAATGTAATCTGAACTGAGTTATACAGAACATATGATAATTTTCTACATTTACTTCCTACCTTTGAAATAAAGTCCTTTTATTGGTGCAGTGCCCTTGACTTTAGATTATTACCAGCAATTTTACATATTATGATTAGGACCAAGTGATACCGGATAGGTAGCACCCCAGCCAGCTCAGCCAAGCGGAGCTGGAGGACCTGTCGCCTTGGTCTTGGAGGTGTTGGTGGTGGTAGCTGGCAGAGGAACCAGCAGACTGGAGCAGGCTGCAGTGTAGGCAACAGAGGGGAGCTTCCCTCCCCCACCAGAGGCTCCAGTAGCCAAAAGCATTGGACACAAGTGGGGGAAGACACTGGCCATTCCTCCAGTGCATACTTGATTGGTCTATTTTCAAAACCTGCTCGTGATTGGTCCATTTTTAGGACCCCAAAGCTCATTGGACAACTGCCCCTATATAAGCCTCTAAGCACAGAGCCCAAGTGCAGATGGCCATAGACTTCCCAGGGAGAGAGAGCAGAAGAGAGCAAGAGCTGTAACACTTGTATCCTGCTCTGCAAGGAGGTTTGGCTCTTTATAAGAGCTGTAAAACTTGCATCCTGCCCTATAAGGAGGTTTGGCTGTTTGTAAGAGCTGTAACACGTGTATCCTGCTCTACAAGGAGGTTTGGCCATTTGTAAGAACTGTGACACTTGTATAAAACCTATCTTACTACTGATCCTGCTCTGCAAGGTTTGGCTCTTTGTGAGAGCTGTAATACTTGTTGAATAAAACCTAACCTACTGTTGATCCTGTGGTCTGTCAATTCATTCATTGAATCATTGAGACCAAGAGCCTGGAAATCTAGTATCAAAAGTCCAGTATCACAAGGATAACACTAACTATAATTTAAACTAATCCTATTTTTCTTAATTTATATTTATTATCTTCACCAATTTTTTCTTATTTAAGTATTTGTGGCCTTTATAAAAAATTCTGAATTCTATTAAATTTTAAACTTACTTTCAGGAAGGAAGTCTTAAGCAAATATTTAACCAGTGATATCCTCTGAATTTTTTTTTTTTTTTTTTTGCAATTTTTGGCTGGGAATGGGTTTGAACCTGTCACCTCAGACATATGGGGCCAGTGCCCTTTCCTTTGAGCCACAGGCACCACCTTGAATTTGTTTTCACATCTATAAAGTGCACATACTAATTCCCACTATTTAAAGATTAATATGTAATAACATGTATAAAATTGAATACAAATCACAAAAATGAAAGTCATTGTTCTGCTTTGAGTGTTTTCTGATTGGTGAATGGAATGTGGAGTTCTTGGAATATAAGAATCTTACCCTTCCTTCCTGGACTTCAACTGTTGGTAGATAGTCATTGCAAGAGGAATGTTAACATCCTTTACATGGACATGGCTCTTCATTCCAAAAATATCTTGCCACTTGAGAATCTAGAATTTTCCTTTCAGAATATGTCATATCACTTGAAGATATTGCTTGTAAGATTGTTGCTTAAATTCTCAAGTTAACTGAAATTCATGTGTACTGTTATTTTGGGGGGAAAGGGAAGGAAGAGAAATGAATAGCTATAACAACAGGTTCTTACCACTGTTCACTTTCACTGGAGGCTGAAAGCAGGTCACATAATTTGAAGCATCAGGAAAACAGAAGATACCCGAGAAAATAGCAGGAGAGGTGAAAATGAAAATTACAGCACACACATCCACAAGGTTGATTCCTGTGTGTAGTAACTGTGTATCCATCCATCTAATTAGGAGTTCCACTTCCTAAATGTACTAAGGGCAGATTCTATTATGTAATTTATCAGTAAACAATTAGCACTTGTTGTAATGAATCAGCATGACAAAATGTATAAACTTTTCTCTTGAGATATAAGGTATGGCAAAATATATTTGTCATAGCAACATTCAATAAAATTTGGGGCTGGGCACAGTGACTATTGCCTGTAATTCCATCGCTTTGGAGGGTCAAGGCAGGAGCATTTGCTTGAAGTCAGAAATTAGAGACCATTTTGAGCAAGAGAGAGCCCCTATCCCCAAAAAACAATTAGAAAAAAAAAAAGTTGCCAGGCATAGATGCACATGTGTGAGCCCCAAATACTCTGAAGGCCGACACAGGAAAGCAGCTTTATCCCTGGAGTTTGAGGTTCAGTGAGCTATGATGATGTGGTGATGCCTTGAACTCTAGTCAGGGTGGCAAAAGGAGACTCTATCTCAAAAAAAAAAAAAAGAAAGAAAGAAAGAGGAAGGAAAGGAAGGAGAAAGGGAAGAAAGAAAGAAAAGAAAGAAAGAAAAAAGTTAGTAAGATTTAGTTACTTGGGAAAAATAATTCAAATAAGCTACCAATAATTTTCTCTTCACACACTGTTCTAACGCACCATATGTTTCATCTGTCTCTCACAAGCCTAAGAAGTTAAGTATTATCATTCACATTAAAATGATAGGGAAATTAAAGCATAAGGAGCTTCAATACATTTCTCAAAGTCACAGACTTACAGAATTGTCACTGTATCTACAGGAAAATTTATACTGCTCAGTCATCATTAATTCTTTTGAAATGATTTCTTTGTTCCTTAAGATTTTCTGAAACAGATTAAAAAATATCCAGACTGAGTTACTTTAACTTCATTTACATTTTACAAAATACAATACTGAACAAATGAGCTCTTAATAGATTATAATGGCAAAATGTTGCTTTTAAAAATCTAAGTTCTTAGGAGGAAGTAAGTGCTGGTATGAAATGTATTTTAGATTTTCTCATGGCAGGAAAAATTATACTTTTAAAATAGCAGACAGTTTAGTTTATGTGTCCACTTTCCAAAACTTGACCAATGGATCTGCAGTAGGAGAGATTCTCCAACAAGAATAAAATATTATTGTTAAAATTTCCTTTCAATTGCTGTATTTGACATCTTCCAAAAGTAACATTTGTGATGAAGGAATTAGAGTATTATAAAAATTTTAAGCAGATAATTGTCTTTGGCAGACAGATAACAAGGGAATTATTACGATCACAATTATCATCATTATCAAAATCATTGGTGGGATATTGGTGGGTAATTCAAAAAATATGAAAGGGGATAGTGGTTGCCCAGTATCAATTTACACACTGAAGTTCATATCATTTTTCCTGGATATATATGAAACATATGAAAGGCATTTAGGCATTATCAAGTTAAAGCAGGCTGTAAACAGGAAACTAATAAAAATTCTCTAGAAAAATTTTGAGGAGCAAATACACTAATGCATTTTCCCTAAATACTTAAAAACAGGATCCGGACTCCTGATGACTATTGACAAGAATGACATTTATTTTCTCATCCATCTCAGTGAAAGCTGCCAATTCCTTCCAACTTTCCCTTTACTGAGACAGCACTCTTACTAACTTCTTATTTGTTCTTCAGATATATTCCGAAAATTTACCAACTTTCCCACAAACAAAATCTTTATTTTTTCTTCTGCATAGAAAGTTGAGCATTCTACAAACTTGACTCTCTATCTTGCTGTTTTCACTCTTAATATTCAGTGAAGGTCATTCTAACTCAGCACCTATAGAGCAGGAGAATTTGTTCTAAAACCTGAATATAATTGTGTAGCTGTATTATGATTTAAAATAATCAGTCTGAAATGGAAAACCATCGGGACGTTTTTAAGCTTCCTTCTGTTTTATACCATTTCCATGAAGAGTACACAATTATTTAGCAAAAGTTTTGGAATATAGTTTTAGGAAAATTTATATAAAGAAATAAAATTTCTTGGTCTAGGATTGAGTACATTGAAACATATATATGCAAATGATACAGACAAATAGATGCTAATATATGTTAATGTTTATTTAAATTTCCCCTGTAGCTACGCCAGTTGACTACCCATCAGTTATATATGAGAATGTCTTACCAACACAAGGTAGCTCTATTTTGTTTTCATTCTTGCCAATCTTTGGCAAATTTAATTTACATTAATCTTATGATGAATGAAACAGACTATCTTTGCATATAATTAAAGCACCAGTTTACCTTCTGAAAACTGCCTATTCATATCATTTGTCAATTTTTCTTTTGCATTCCAATTTCATTCTAATGGGTTTGTAAAGGCTTTTTATATATGAGAAAAAATCCCTTGTTTATTTAGTATGAATTGCAAACTCTCTCTCACTGTTGAAAATCAAATTAGTCCCAATTTTTTGGGACTAATGAAAATTAGTACACATGAAAATCCTGGACACATGAAAATCCTGGACATCACCACATCATGAAAGAGTCCACTTCTTCACCCTCTGGCTTTGTCGTTATCAATGTAACCTGTTTTGGTCAAAGTGCCATTAGTAGACATAAAAGGTGTGGAGAATTAAAATGTATTTACAAGACTGGTCTTCAATAGTGACATTGTGATCCACACTTAGAGGAGGATTCCTCTCCACTGCTGCCCTTTTAACCTGGTCACCATAATAAAGACCAGAGCCCCCCAACTGCCAGCCTCCAGGCCCAGCTGTGCTGCAGGAGAAAGCAGAGCTCCCAGCAGAACTGTCTGCACATAGTCATCCAGACGCAACCAGAGGATGCAGGTGCATTTGGAAAAACCTTTCTGCAGTCAGCCTTTGGGATGGGGTAGTGGTTTTCTGCATAGCGACAACTGACACAGACACTAAATGCCCAGCTCTCTCCAAGTGTTGGGCTCCAATCAAACTTTTGCATTTTTAAGAATTTATTTAGTTTGACTTATTAATCATTATCATGTATACTGTCTGGAATTTGTGTGATGTTAAGAAAAGCTTACCCCCTGACCCAGTGAATTAAAATGAGAGCCATCATGTTTGTTTCACTGCACTGTAATGGCATTTATCTTTCATTCAATTATTCAGCAATTCTAGAATTTCTTTCATCATAAACTATAATGTATGAATTCAAATGTATTTTTCAATTCAAATGTTCTCATTCTATTTACTTAATCAGTGACTTTATCCATGACTTCAAATACCTCTCTGAACTATGCAGAATTACGGGACGTATCTTGTGCCAGTGCACATCTCTCAAACTTCTGGACTTCTCCATCCTTCTCTACATCCCTCCACACTAATTTCTTATCAAGAGATGCTCTGTTATTTGTTTTTTCTAAAGGAATCCACAATCACATACATTTTTTAAAAAAAAGATTTCAATTGGCATTTTTGTTGTAATTAATAATACATAAAATGCATAGATCGATGAAAAGAGGGTTTTTAGAGATAGTGACATTTCACTGTTCAGAGCATCTGCATACTTTCATTTATTCTGTTTCATGTCTTTCTAGAGTATTTTAAAATTTCTTGATTAAATCCGCTGTCTCACAGCTACTTATCTGCATAAAAGATACATAACTTTTGTATCCAGCCAATTAAATGAGTTAAATTTTTAATTTGTGATTAATATTTACCCGTTTTTGTTTTTTATTATTTAAATGTCATACTTTAAAATAATCACAAGGTTTGATTTTTAAATAGCACTCCCCTTAAAACTTTCTAAAAATGTTTACTAGGAAACAATTGTTGATTCAATTATAACTGTATGAAATAATACAGAGAGATCTTCTGTACACTTTACCCAGATTCTCCAAATGATAGTATCTTGCAAAACTGTAACACAAGTTCGTAACCAGTAAATTGACGTTTTTTACAATCAAAATACAAAATTTTTACATCATAACATCTTCTTATTGGCCTTCTGTGGCCACACTCGGTCACCTCCCACCTCGACCCCTTCCTGAATCCCACTGGAACAAGTGATCTGTTCCTGCTCTGTACTCTGTCATGTTAAGAATATTATGTAAATAGAAGCACATTTTAAAGCAAAGTTTAAAGGTTAGTTGTTTTTTTTCCTCTAACTTGTGGAGTTTTATTCAATATGTTGTGTGTATGAATAATCCTTCCTACTGCGGAGACGGCAGCCTGGTGTGGATACACTGCAGTTCAGTGAATCAGTCACCCATTGAAGATCATCCGAATCATCCCAGCTCTTTGTTGTTAATGATAAATGAAATTTTTATAAACATTTGTGAATGACTTTTTGTATGAACACCTCTGCATTTTTCTTAGATATGGACAGGAGCACAACTGTTCAGTCGTATTTTCACTGTTTTAAGGAAGTGACACAGTTTAAGAGAGTGATTATTTGAATTCACAGTCCCACCACCCATGAACGGTGAATCAGTTCCTCTCCATCCTTGGCATGATTTGATATCACCGATATTTTATTTACATTACTCATTCTATTATAATACGTGTGTTGTGACTTATCTTTGTGGTTTGATTTCACATTTCGCTAATGGTTAATGATGCTGAACCTCTTACACCACTCCCAACTCTCTCTCTCTCCCTCTCTCCTGCTCTCCCCATGTCCTGCCCTCTCCCTCATCCTCTCTTCCCCTCTCACCCTCTGTCCCCGCCCCCCACTTCATTCTTCCATTCTTTCTTTCTCCTCTTCAGGCTCCAGATCTAGAGAAGGAATGCACATGCCCCGGGACTTCCTCTACCAGGCCCCCATCCCTCAGGGTTCTCCTGGGACTCTTTCCCCTGAGAGAAAAGCAGATCAAGAAACACCATGGGTTTTAATTCTACAAAACCCCAATGGTTCTCTAGCACTACTTTTTATCTTTCAATCTTTAGACATTTATTAGACTCTAAACTGTATATTTTGAGCGTATGTGTATATGTGTCAAGGGGCTAGTGTTTTTTGCAATAAATCCCACTGAGAGATATTTAACTACTCTGATCTTAGAGGACCTTCTCACCACTGTCATCATAGTTTGGGTTTAATCCAAACTCTATGGTAAAAGTAGAATGCTTCCTATCCTTATTCAAAAACTGAATTCCTCATAAATTTTGCAATGTGTAGTAAGTCACACTGCCAGCAACTTTGGAGAAAGTAGGTATTTAAAACACATTTCTTTAATTTTAAGAACAACTGGGTAGTTTTTAAACATAATTGCACCATCCTTCAATGATATATTTTGTGCTTTCCATAAACAGAGGCAGAAGTAAGAAAACAATTGATGGAGGAGATGTCAAAAACTTCATAAGGAAAAAGCCAGAAAACCAGAAAGAAATCTATGGGATGGCTCGGCGCCTGTGGCTCAAGTGGTTAAGGCGCCAGCCACATACACCTAAGGTGGCGGGTTCGAATCCAGCCTGGGCCCGCCAAACAACAATAATGGCTGCAACCAAAAAATAGCTGGGTGTTGTGGCGGGCGCCTGTGGTCCCAGCTTCTTGGGAGGTGGAGGCAGGAGACTTGCTTGAGCCCAGGAGTTAGAGGTTGCTGTGAGCAGTGAAGCCATGACACTCTACCCAGGGGGACAGCTTGAGGCTCTGTCTCAAAAAAAAAGAAAAAAGAAAGAAATCTATGGGATAGTGATAATTAAGAAGAGCTTATTTAGGCTCAGTACCCATAGTTCAGTGAGTAGGGCACCAGCCAATACACTGAGGCAGGTGGGTTAGTGCCCAGCCCAGGGTCAGCTAAACAACAAAGACAACTGCAACAACAACCGAAAAATAGCTGGACATTTTAGTGGGTGCCTGGAGTCCCAGTTACTTGAGAGGCTGAGGGAAGAGAATTGCCTAAGCCCAAGAATTGGAGGTTGCTGTAAGCTTTGATGCCATGGCACTCTACCAAGGGCGACATAGTGAGACTCTGTCTTAAAAAAATAAATAAAAAATAAATGATTTAAAGTGACAATGATTTTGTAAATGCAAAAATTGGGAGATGGTAACAATTAGAGCAAACATTGAGCCTCAGCATGAGAAAAATATTGAAGTGGAAAAGCCCCAACTAGAAGCAGCAGCTAACACAGGCCCAGGAACTAGCAGAAATTTAGCAAAAGCTTTCTGAATATGGGTGAAATGAATTCCATACTATGTACATTGAGTTTGATGTGGAAATATTCAGCAATAGTGTAACCTCAAATCTGTACAGTGCTTTGAATTTACAAAGCACTTTCATATGCTGCCCCATTAATCCCCACAATGAACCCACAGAGTAAACCATCACTATGGCTGTCTTAGAGCTGAGGAAATGAGGTGTAGAAAGATTAAGTTCCTTACTAAAAGTTATATATTTAGTGCGAGCCAGAGATGAGGTTTAAGTCTAAGTGCTCTAAAACCAAAGTCTGGACTCTCTCTCAGGGCAGAAGGTTCTAAGTTGAAACAGGTTGGGCTGACATTGGCGGGTTACGTGAGCCATGCTGGAGGCATAAGTAGCAAGGGGCAGAGGAGAATTCTGCTTCTAATGAATAATATCTGCGGGACAGTGAGGCGGCTGGAGAGATAACATACCGAATGCAAGCACATGACTAACAATGTTATAATAAAATAATCACAAATAAACATTTTAAATTTTTCTTTCTATAATCAGAACAAAATAAAAACATTATGACCTTAGAGAATAATAATCATTAGTTACATAGTGAAAATTATAAAAGGAAACTATATTCAAAGTATGGAAGCAATAAGAGAGAAACATATGATATCCTTGAACGTAAAGATTGACTTGTATTAATAACAGGATCATTAATTTTATTAAATACCAACAAAATTGTCCTTAGGTTTGAAGGAAGAGGTGTTTTTGTGTTTTTTTTTTTTTTTTTTTTTTTGAGACAGAGCCTCAAGCCATCCCCCTGGGTAGAGTGCCGTGGCATTACAGCTCACAGCAACCTCCAACTCCTGGGCTCAAGCGAGTCTCTTGCCTCCACCTCCCAAGTAGCTGGGACC
>CAUYTI010154642.1:0-61104 GCA_963575145.1 Galago senegalensis | reverse complement strand
AACATGGGGTACAGTGTAGTGTCTTCACACATATTTTGACATACTTTCATCAAGCTGGTTCACATAAATTTCATGTTATTTGCATAGTCATTGTGTCAAAACCTTAATATCCTAGTTCTAAAAAGGTTCACTTGTACCCTTGTTAGACATATCTCTGTCTATTGTACAAATTTCAAACATAAATATAGATATGGAAGTATCATTATATCTCTGTGTACCATATTCGTGACCAGTCTTATTTCATCTGTATCCCCTTCCCGTTTTATCCTCCTCCCTCCTTTAGATTATTTTGAAGCAAATCTTAATATCACATCATTTCATCTATAAATATTTTAGTATGTATTAAAGCAAATCTTTGGGTCATAGGCTTGTATCTGAAATACCGGTATTCTATGATGACTGGAGGGAGATCCATGTGCTGTAGCTACCAATTCTGTAGTTGCCAAAGATGGTGTTGTGTTAGAAAAATAAAGTGTCTGGCTTATATCCTTAAGCTACAGAAGGATCTGCTGGTAGGGCCACGAATTTTCATAGAAATTAACTATCAGTTTAGATAAGTAGTAGAATGAATAAACAGTAGACTGAAATCTAAGGAACCAAGAGTTCTACCCATTAATCAGTCCTTACGTTGGGAGATGTTGATGAGTACAGTTATGCAGGGTTTACCTAAATTTAGAGCCAGGTAAAGCCAAAGGATTCTGCAGATTGGTTCAGTCATAGCATGCTTGGTTAAATTAACATAAGGCCAAATGTTAGAATGTAGTTAAAAATGGAAATCATTTAAGAAGGTATTCCATTTTTGTGGCTAAGAAAAACCTCATGTGGGGGGGGGGAAAGCCAAAACTTAGTATCTTTGTTTATAGTAAAAACAATTATAGTATCTTTGTATATAGTTTGGTGATACTTTGTTACAAGGGTTAAGAGTAAAGGAATAATCGAATCTGCCCTGAAGGCTATCCTAGGGAGAGCATAATATTATGTATGCCTTTGGCAGAGGGTGAAGTTGAGAGGGCAAGAAATATTAGGGGAGGAAAGCGATGAATTGGTATGAGTATAATGTGTTTAAAGTAAATAGCGTGGGATGCAAGTAGGTATTTGTAGAGTTCAGGTGATACAGTGACGTTGGAGATCTGCATTTGAAGATCATTCATGAAGCTGTAACAATGATTGAGTTTTCATAGTGATTGTCTAGGATGGAGAGTGGGCGTCTGGTAGTGAAAGCTAAATCCTTCAGTAGTTCCAGTGGATGGTAATAGGAATAGGAATGAAGTAATCTACAATACCCTAAGTTAATACTTATCAGTCATCTATGCCAGGGCATTTTGTATTGAAAAGGGAATGGGAGCTTACTGCATAGACGAGGAATCACACAGAGTGAATGCTATGGCAGAGATCTGTACAAAGACTCGTGAGAGTATAAACTTGAGGAAATGAGTCATGCTGCCCAGGGCAGGAAGAGGCCCGAAGGTTTTTGGTAGAGTGTATCTCCCATAGGATGCAGAGGCAGAGGCACAGACACGTGTGTGACTGGGGTAGTGATGAGGAGTCTGGTGTGGCTGAGTGAAGACAATGGCAGGAATTTGGTTCTGATAAGCAAGAACAGGGAAGCCACTTGTGGGGTCTGAAGAATGTGAGAGTGTTTATTGAGATAGACACAATCAACAGCTTGACTTTAATATGAATAAATAGAATGGGAAGTAATAGAAAATTCATAGGTCTTGTTTTCTAGTGAGCAAATACTGTCACAATAAACTGAGGTATATTTGTTGGTACTAATTAGTGTTCATTTGTTTCTATCGAAATTTGATACATGACAATGTGACCAAAGTTAAGGAGCTAAAGATCTTCTGTGTGTATTCACACATGTATACATATGCATTATTACGACCAAGGAATTGGAGTTACAAAGTTGAGTGAGCAAAAGTTCCACCTTTACGATTTTGTTGATTAGTTGAAAACGGATAATGTAAAGTTATATGCTATTTAGATAAGTACAAAGACACATGAATACCCAAGAGGGGTACATGATCCAATTTGAGTGTTAATGGAAGGATCTGGAAGGCCTCCTTGGAGAGGTGATGACAGTTGATCCTTTTCTTATTTTTGTGTAAAAATTTTTAACCACGAAGAGGGAGAAGATAATAATTGATTCTTCAACGATGCAAAGAAATTAGTGGTTTGGTTGATTTATTAAAATCTTTATTGAGATAGAGACAATACTGTGCAGACTCAGTGGTGGCAGCATGTAGATAAAAATAAAAGGTAGACTTGTATGTGTAGGGAAGCACAGTCATCTCATTAACCTTGAAGCTCCAAGTGGGAAATAGATGCTGCAGAAGATGAGCTTGTAGAGGTGGGTGGAGACTGGGGCAGGCTGATGTTTCACATGCGAAGGAGTGACCTGGCCAGATTTCCATTGTAGATACATGACTCTTGCAGGTATAATGAACTTGCTGGGAAGGCAGAGTTAAAAATAAGATTAGTTAAGTGGCTTTTGCAGTAGTGCAGGCTTACTGTGTAAAAAGTTATAAATGAGGTTGAAGTTGAAGGGACAGATGTGAGAAATATTCAGAAAGTAAAATAATGTGTTATTTATGGAAAGTTAAGGAGAGTGAGTCAAAGGGGGAGATGACTGTCAGGTTTCTGTTCCTCTGGGTGATTGTGCCATCAGCTCCACCAATCAATTCAAAAGAAGATCATGTTGATTGAAGTAGATGAAGAGTTCTGTTGTGGACCTTTTGCATTTGAGCTGCCAGGGGGGCTATCCAAGTGAAGATTTCTAACAAGCAGTTGAGTGTCTAGGTTTAAAATCTGGATGTGGGAGCCATGAGCATAAAAGTATCACTGAACCTAAAAGCAGCACCTTAGTATCAGAACTGTGTTCATAATCATTATGAATGTGCAAAATATGTACTGAGCAAACTTGACCCAAGAACCAAAATTTGAAATGCTCTTACTTATCCTTGTCTAACCTGCTTAACTTTCAACTGAAACATTAACAGAGTGAACTATGAACTCAACCTAAGTCTTTTTAAAGTGTAATGCATATTCCAAAAGAATTTAATACTAGCATCAGAGTAATATATCAAAATATTATTTGCACTGAATTGATAGATCATTTACTTGGAGTTCTTAGAATTGGATGTCTGGTGTGTATAAGGAGACTACACTGCATGCAAGAAACTTTAAAGATAGCCTATATAATGATTTTGGCAATATAAGTTTCATTTTTTCTTTCCCAATTCAAACACAAATGATCTTGGGAGAAAAATTACTCCCAGATGAGTTTAGAATTACTAGCAATTTAACCAAATTGAATCATCACACCTGTGTTTAGAAAGAAGACTAACAAAATGTTCTAAGGCATAGGACTTAGTTAATTTCAGTGTCTCTAAAAAAATGATTGTCACCTAAAGATCAGTAGTAATTAAGTCAAATGTCGTTCATATGTAGAAGAACTTTCTGATAATAATTTCGGTAAGTCCATCCTGAGCAACATGGTGAAACCCCATCTCCTTCTTTTAGAAAGGAATTAGCTAGGCCTGGTGGTGTGTACCTTGTGGTCCCAGCTACTTTGGAGGCTGGGGTAGGAGGAGTCCTTGAGCCCAAGACTTTGAGATTAAGCTATGATGACACTAGTGTACTCTAGCTCAGGCAATGAGTGAGAACCTTATCTCCAAACCAAAAACAATTATTTTGGTAATTTGCACCTTGTTTGATGAAAACAGAGTAAAAATTGTAAAATAGTAAATAAAGAAACTCTCAGATATTGCTGTATTTTGAACTTTGAAAAAGCATTGAATCGGAATGGCATTGCCAAAATAGAATTGATTAATAATAATGGCAAATAGACTTAAAATGCTTATATAATGTTTACAAGGTAACAAGCACACTGGTCTAAGCACGTCACATATTTTCACACTTTCCCATGAGAGGAGTACTGTTATTAGCACCATTTATCACACGAGGAAATGGAAACAAACAGAGGATAAGCAAAAACATGCCCCAAATCATGTAGCTAGTTGGGAGAGCAGGTGGCCTCCTCATGATCCTGGTAGACCGACATGGTCTTCCTTAAGAGTTCTTGGTAGTCGAAGGTGTTCTTGCCCTCAGAGTACATGGTATACTTCAGTGGTCTGCCTTCCGAGTACATGGCTTTAACCACAATTATAGTTTAAATGTTAGTGAATAGAATTGTTAAACAGTACATTGTGAAGTTTTATAAAATATGGAAATGACATGATTTTTGCCCCAACAGGCTGTCTCTGCAACTGTTTTCCAAATAATTTATGTAACGCAACATATCACAATGATTCTTTTGATTTCCTACTACTGTAAAAAGACAGTGTTAGCAGATGAGGGCTGTCCGGAAAATATTCAGCAATGTAATATGAAAAATAGAGATATACATGGCTGGCTACTTTCTGGACAGCCCTTGTATGTTCCTTATATATTTTAAAAGATGCAAATTTACAATTATCTCTTTAGGCTAACTGTACTTTATAGGTTTGGGTGTATTAGACATAGATATTACTAACTTCAGGAGATTGTATAAGGACTCCAATATGTAATAGCATATGTTAAATACCTTGCTCCTTACCCAGGAATTACAAGTAGAAATTATTTTTAAAGCGAATAATTCAAAAGGTAGCAGCCATCCTTGCAATTAAAAGTTTTATTATTAATACTTCCCTTTTTTAATTAGAAAAGTAATATATAACACATAATTACATAACTTACTCTCTGAATAATAGAACAATTGGTGAGAAAATATGAAAATCCATAAACCAAGCAGTTGTTATAATCTTATACTCTTTATTACTTACAGGCTTTCCCTCTGTAGCTAGTCTTATATTGTTGTAATAATAGCATGTTTATAAATTTGTGCTTTAAGAAGTTTTAGATTTATTCTTAATACTGAGGTTGTTTTGGTAAAAATAAGTAGAATACTAATTTATCTTTTGGGTAAACCCACAGTTTCATATTCTAGATGTGTTTTGTAGTCTATACCAAGTACATATATCATCATTCAGAAACATTTTTTTTATTCTATATGTTTCTGGCTCTTCACTCTCATCTTATTTCTGTGCCTTTGGCTTTCCTCAGCTGGGCACAGTCAGGTCCACTGATGCCCCCTACCTGCAGGCTGAGTCTGACATCGCACCTGAGCATTCTGACCAGAGCTTCAGCTCTACAGCCACTGATGGATGCAACTTGGAGCTAGTTTTGTCCATCCCAGACCTTGGGTTCATTCGCACAGCTATGTAGACCACTTTGGTCCAGCTGCCCAGCTGCCTCCCACCGTGTCCCTCTTAGTCCCAGTTGCCCTTGGATCAGCCCTAGGCCCTGCCTTTTATTGTTTTTTCCTTTATCTCTCCATACTTTCCATTGTCAGTTTCAGCTGACGTGGTGCTGTCCCCTCCCCTTTCCTCCTCTCTTTACCCCTTCTCTCCCCTCCCCTCCCCTCCCCTCATCACCCTTCTCTCACTCTTCTTCTCTTCCCCCCACCTCCACTCTCCCCTCCCTCTCTCCGCCCTCCTCTCTTTTATATTTATTTTCTCCAGTTGTTCCGCTTTATCCTTTAGGCCCTAGGGCCTTTCTGGGGGCTTTGGTACCTCTTCCTTAGTTCCTGCCAGTTTTATCCTCTGCATATTCTCAGTTAGGCTTGATACCCAATGTTTTTCCCAGGATCACCTCCTGAATTCTGAATGAGACTTCTCCCTGAAAGAATATTTGCTTTACTCCTTGAACTCAACGAGCATCTTGCCCAGGTTATGCCTTTAGCGCCGAGTTGTTTTGCCATCCCACTCTCTCTGATGGGAGGTACCTTCTGATCCTGTTTATTTTGGTGTATACTCTTCCCTGGAACCACGTCTCTGTCTCTGTCTTCCTTCATTGGTTTCTCTGGGAGAGGCCTGAGAATGTCCAGAACAATGTGAGCATGGTTTCTCCTGAAAGCAAATTACTGTTTAAAAATTGAGAAAGTAAAAATTTTAATGCACATGGTCACCACCTTTGAAATTCACTGAATGATTTGTTAGACTGATTCAGAACCTTTTTACAAGGTAAGTATAATTGAAGAAAAAGGAGCAACTGTCTGTGTCACATCCACGTCTTTGTACTTGTGTAAACTCAAGATCCAGTGCATGTTGTGTCTGAGTTTAACATGACTGTAACACAAAGTAAAACCATATATCAGTATAGATGGAATTGAAATTGGAGTTGCATAAGTAGAATCTATAGTGAGCGGTCTTTGTGTTGTCTCATTTATTCTACTTATTGATGAATTTTCATAACTTATTCCTTGAATAAATTATCCAAGAATTAGCTTGTAATTTTCTTTTTATATTACTTCATATTTGTACAGAGGCATTGCCATAATGAAATCATAATTTTTATTACTTAGTTGGACTGGATTTTTTTAATAATGATTATTAGCCAATGGACTGGATTTTCCATTTACAATTTAATATTAAAATGCCAAGTCTGCTACTAAAAAGGTCTCGGTCATTGTTTCATTTTTCAACTGTAGACATTTAGATGTGTTCCTCCCTCATCATACATGTAACTGACTATATCAGTTACACGATATTAGTAACGTGTTTAAACACAAAACTTCTTTTCCTCTAAGGTATCAAATTGGGGCATTTCACTTTTTAATTTAACCTTTTGGACATTTTGTTGTTCTTTTTCTCTCTGAATTACATGTGGAATAATATGGGATGGTCAATTTCTTATAAAATGCAACAAGGGTGGGGGGGTTCTGCAACAGGATATTGGAGAGCACAGCCGGAGGCAATCGAATGCCATTTCCATTGCATACATTTGTGATGTCCAAGTCCTCTGATGATGTACATCATAATCGAAGTAAGCTGTTGGTCATAAAGAAATTCGAGAAAGAAAACGTAATGAAGGATCCCAGCTAGTAGAATAATAACATGACAGTGCAGAGTCTAGTTAACAATCAGATCTAGACAGGCTGGTATTTGATTTCAGGCTGAGCTAAATGTTCTTCTGTGGCATCATGAGAAGTCCCAAATTACATCACTCTTACACCGAACTTAGAGGATTTCTAGCATTTCCTCTACATTGCATAGTGTTGTCTTAAGACTTGCTAACTGTATACAGAGAAAGCATTGTCAAAGGAAGGGAGCAGAGGTTAAGTTAAATGACGTTCCACACCATCCATGCCTGCTTTACTGAAAGGTAGTTTTGTGTATTTTACATATTAGAGTTTTATGTAAGAATTCTTTTTTTGAGAAAAGTAGCTGCTTTAAGAAGTTTGAGAACTATCCATTTCTCCATTGCCCATAGGAAGAGCCTGTTTAGTGCTGTCTCTCTGCTGGGTGTTGATGTGACAGGAGTTTATTGAACAGCTGTTGAGTGTCTGGCCCTGTAACGCTTTCCTGGGCACCCTGGTCATCTCGTGGTCAGTAGCTGCTTTACAGTCTTGGGTTTTCCCTGTGGTTCTGTGCACAGCACACTTACATTTTCTCTTTATGTGTTGTCAATACTCTGGTCTGTAAATTCAAAATGACTTCTGTACTGAACGTTCCAAAATCTGTGTCTCCAGTGAGATTTTGCCGCCTAATACCCACGTGAGGTTTGAGAAGGCATTCTTTCTGAGTCGCAGTTTTTTTGTGCAACTGATGTCATTACCATCTTTAGAAGGACAGAAAGAGAGTGAAGATACCAGCTTGTAAATTATCTAAGTCTATAGGGTAAGATTGTAATCAGTATTTTCGGGACTATTTTAGAATAGGAAATGCCTGTTTATATGGTTGTTTATACCTTTTACTTAAGATTTATTGAACAGTACCCCATCATTCCTTTTTCTTGTATGAGATACAATTCTTGATTTTATATTTTTATTAATTGCATGATCTTTCCAATAGTCCTTACATGTCAGAATATTGAAATCAGCACCTTCGAGTCTCTTCTTCCTTCCTGTTACCGCATTTCTTCAAGTTCCATTGCAACTTATCTGGACCACTATAATATTATAAATGGTCCCTCTTAGTTTTAGTCTTTACTTCTGTCAGTGTGCCTTATCTCCTGCTGTTGTGAAGTTTGTTTTTTGTTTCTCTGTTGTTATTTTTGTTTTTAATTTCCCTCCTTCCTGAAAAATACAGCCTGCAGCGTCCCGAGTGCCTGCACACTGAGGTTGAGATGCCTCCGTGTCGGTCCTCTGTGACACATACTTCATCTGCGTCTACAACTTTTCCTTCTAGAACTCCTCATGAACCTACTCTTCAGCCAAGCTTTTGTTTTCCAAATGCGTGTTGACCGCTTTTATTCCTGGGTTTCACCACAGGCTCTATCTGTCTGAAATATCTTCCCTTTGTGGAACAGCTACTGATCCTGTGAGACTTGTTGAACATACCCCCTCCATGAGTGTATTTATAATTTTCCTCCAAACAGACGTGCTCCTTACTCCTTTCTTCTGAACCTACTATCTAATTGAACTTTACTGCATCTCTCAACTTCTCTCTGCTGGTCTCATACCTGAGTCATTGCCTAAAATGCAGTCACCTCTTTGTTAAGCCTGACTCAGTCATTGTGTACTTGTTTCATTCAGTTTGTGAACAATACATGAATCAGGCCCAGATCCATGATGAGAAAGTGGTTGGTGGTAATAATGCCACTTCATCTTACGGTTTATATCCTGCCATGCTACACACACAGGAAGGAACAGTGGCTCCCGACCAGATTTACGCTATTGAAAACATGGGGGACTGTTTTAACACTATTTTTTTTTTCTTGATAAGATGCAGGAATATGTGCTGAGAGAATTATTTCAGACATTTTTATTTATATCCATGTTAAAATATAATTAAATGAAAGTATTCTAATCAGAAACTAAAATTTTATAGAAAAAGTAAATTTACTTACTCCTAGAAAGACATCTTGCCCGTTCTTTTCTCTGATTAATCATCTGAGGGAAATTTCCTTTTGTGTGTTCCCATTTCAAGTCATCAGGCTCTGCATCAAATCTTTTTTATACTATTGCAAATCATCTAATCTTTTGGTTCTTTAATGTTGTCAACCATTCACCCTTTATTGTTTTTTTTTTTAAATGTCAGAAAATAAAATGCAGAACCCCACCCCATATTAAGGTAATTTTATGGTTAAGATTTTACATTCGCAAAAGTCCAGAAATTCAAAGTTACAGTTCCCAGAAGAATCCTAATTCAGTCACATTGCATAAACCGATATTAAGGCTGAAATGTATCATCATTACAATAATGCAAAATGCCCATATATGCATGAGGACACAGTTATAGTTGCTGAGGGAACCATAATTTTGGATTTTCTGACTTTTTTGCACATACAATTTCAACCATAACGTTAAGTTAATGCAGTTTTTTTCATTGACTCGGGAGTAACGTCTCTGTTGCTATGTGTATCTTAAAGGAAAGTTTTCATTGGCTCCATTCTTTTTCCTTCTGTGTATCTATAAACCTATACATATAGAGATCTGATGTCCCTACCAAGAGAAGTACCTAAAGAAATTTCTATAGAAAAGTAGTTTTTAGCCTCATCTGATATCTCTCTCACATACACACACAGCCTCACACACTTATGTTACATTCTGGCACATTATAGAAGCAGGTAGCATATCCACTACCTGCTGTTGAGAGTGTTGACGATACTGAATTATTTATTCTATCTTCTACACTATCCAAAATCGTTTTGGATACTTTGACACATTTTGGTCTCTTCCATATGGATACTTCATGGTGGCAGAGTTGCCAGATGCTCAGGTTTTGTGACAGTCTTAGTTTTTCAAGGACTGTTGGAATATTCTTGGGTGAATATCGCCTTCTTACTGATTCCTATGAAGAGGTAAAATAGTAACATTTCTTTGAAAGTATTTTGCAAGATAAGGAGTTACTATAAAAAGTTACTAGAATGTTCCTTCTGAGTGTTTAACCTTGGGAACCTAGGAAGGGAGTATACCATGAAATTCATTCCCAGTGAGTTGGGATCACCTTAATAGATTAGTAACAGCAGTGCATATAACTCAGAAATAGACAAATTTGAGGATATTTCAATACTTGATATATCAAATATTGACTCTCATAAAATGTCAGCCATGTATTTACTTTTCAGTTACCAAAATGCAAAAATAAAGAGCAGGATGTCAAGTCTAACTTATCTTTGTATCCCTCATCAACTAGACAGAATCCTGCATAGGAGTATTTTATATATATAACATACCTGTGTACTGCACACATGTTAATTATATGATATATATTTATATGTTCAGTATTTGCTTGAGTGGAATGTGGATATTTATAGTCCCACATATTAGCTTTTCCTCTTCAGTATGAATAGAAACTAATAGCCCTTCCTTTCCAATCCCTGCCTTCAATACACACACAACTGAAAAGTCTGCTCATCTTCTAATACCCATCTCAGTGTTTCTCCTTTAAAGTCTTTTCTGGCTTCTTTCATGGCATTCGGTGTATTTCCTGCCACTTCCAGACTACGATTATGTATATGTAGAGGAAAAAGAAGGAGGAAGGACTCAGAAGGGAAGCCTCAGTGCTGGATCCCAGGTGTAAATATTCTTGTGTCAGAGAGAGGCTTTGACTGCCATCATGTAACCTATGGCATATGACCTTCAGACAAATTACTGTCAGATATGTGACTGTTACACTTAGGCAATGGAAAATTTGAATAAAATATGAGAGGCAGATGGATATCTGTAGTTAGTCTCTAGTGCATATTTATACCCAGATTCAAGGAGTTTGACTACACTGTATAGAGACAGGGTAAAATGTGATCAAAGAAAGTTTTTCTGTTTTTTCTTGGTGAATAGACTTTACTCCCAGTTAAATGGAGAATGCTTTCATTTAAATGTCTTTTTTTAAAATTAATCATAGCTGTATACATTAATGTAATTATGAGGTACAATGTGCTGGTTTTATATACAATTCGAAATACTTTCATCAAACTGGTTAACAAAGCCTTCACCGCATTTTCTTGGTTATTGTGTTAAGACATTTGTATTCTACACTTAGTAGATTTAACATGTATCCTTGTAAAATACACCATAGGTATAGTCCCACCAATTACCCTCCCTCCACCTATCCTTCCCCCTCCCCTCCCCTCCCCTTCCTCTTTCCCTTTCATCTTGGGCTGTAGTTGGGTTATAGCATTCATATGGAAGTGTGGGTGTTTATAGATTTGTTTCATAGTAGGGCTGAGTACACTGGATACTTTTTCTTCCATTCTTGAGACACTTTGCTGAGAAGAATATGTTCAGCCCCATCCATGAATTTGACATTGCTTTCACTGTTACAAGCAGCAGCTGTGTCTTCCTTTCTATTACTGACCCTATACTTGTTCTGGCTTTGCCTGTAAATGGTGATTCCCAAGGCAGATGACCTCATTTTGTGCTCCTCCATCACCTGGTAAAGAAATGTGGCCTAGGATATTTTAAGTTCCTTCTTGTTATGGTATTTGGTGTGCCTCACATATCATGTGGCATGCTAGTGAGACCAGAGACACGTATCTCAGAATGTTACCATGTGTGTAGGTCGTGCTGGATGACTATGATATTTCATTTTAGATAATTTAACGTATCATTTACATAGCACTTCTCATATTTTTCCCCTGTACTTATGTATATATTAGTTACTTAAAAAGAGAGTGATTATTTAAGTTGTAATCAAAGGGTGCATATCTTTTTAAAATACAGTTAAGTTTATTTGTGAAACTTAGTCACCTAGAGGATTTTTAATTTTTGCTTTACTCTATTTCATCTTTAAAACACTAGCTTTAAAGTGTTTCCCCTCTGTGATGTAGACTGGGCTGTTAAAATTAAAGTTAGAATTTTCACACACAGGATTTAGCAAATCAATGTTTATATAAAGTTTTATCTTTTGAGTGTTTGAAGGACCAGGACACAGTCTTAGGACTCACAACTTAGAATTCTTTTTCTGTTGCAAATGTACTACATTCTTAAGCATTTCACTCTCTCAAACATTTCTTGCATGCCTACTGTGTACGGTATACTTTGCTGGCTTTGACTTTTATAATTAATTATCTAGCGATACCCTTATAATTAAAGTGATGTGTAAAATAGCAAAACATTGGGGTTACTAAATTATTTGTGGGGAGGTATTTTTCTAAGTGGCATGTTAAACACCAAATTTAGGGACAATTTCAAAGAACTGTCTTGGGCTTGCCAAAACAAACATAGGAGAAATAATCAAAACAGAGGAATAATTTCTGTGAGAAGCATAACAAAAAATGTCACAAATCATATAATAAAACAACTCCATAGAGTAAAGCATTCTGGGAAGTAAATTTAAAGCAAATACTCACAAGCACTGAAAAATTTAGATCTTATGACTGATTATGGAAAGACTGAATATTTAGGAGATATTTTGTTTTGTGCTTGATATTTTAGCTGTAGATGTGACTCAGTAAAAATAGCAAGTCATCATATTTTTCTTTGTTAGCTTATTTGTTATTTGGACACAAAATACCTTTCTCTCCGTGGTTGTTAGGAGTAGCTTAGTTGATATGCCAGGAACCAGGTAGCATTATTATAACTGTTGTTGTTATGATTCTTTTAATTATTACTGTGTTATAATATTCATGCCTAAATGTTGTGATTGTCTAAAGGCCACTCTGTGCTCATCTGGGGTTGATTTCTCAGGGTTGGGCCTGAACAGAGTTTTCTGTATTTATTTGATAGTGTTCTGGCTTGACTGGTCTGTGTGTTCTTCACTGTGTATAACCCTAGACTCCACTGGCAGGCTTGGGTTGGAAAGGCAACAAGACATATCCTTTCCTTTGAGTCTCTAGTCTTCCATGTGTATAGCTATTTAGAAGTAAACTCAGGAGACTGACGAGTAGCATGAACTAAAGGGCAAAGAATATTCTAATATAAAATGATATGCTGCTGTTGAGAAATAGTCTTCTACGATAGATTAATCATGAGATGAATTATAAATATTTCGCATACTAATTATATTAGTTTATGGAGATAAAACACCATATGAAGTGTTCCCAGCACACTCAGCAAGTTAAATGTGCTTTGCATGTTAATTGACTTCTTCAAGGCTAACGACCATGAATCCCTGAAGATGACAGAAATTATTATCATGATATTGTACATTCCTGATCTTTGTACCAGGTTGACACCTACCTTTCCCCTTGAGTTCCTTTTCTTTGGATTGTATCTGAGTACTTGATATATTGAGATGGTGAAGCAGAGAAGACTGCCTGAAGTTTCACTTTGGACCCTTAGGAAAAAGTAATGGGTTCAGTCAAAAATGACATCAACTTACATTTTCTAGAATTGTGCTGGGTGTTTAAAGTAAGATTGGACCTGGCTTCTCAACTTGATTGTTCCTGGTAGGAGTGCATGTCACTTTGAACATTTACTATAAACAGAGCCAATTAGTTTTATTTTCTTAGTGTCATTAAGGGAATGCTTGCTTTATTTATTTATTCACTTATTTGAAAACATTTATTACTCACCTGAGTAGGAAAGGGGACAAGAAAGATATTAGGGCCTGGCCTACAGGAACTTAAAAATGCAAGTGGTAACTGCCAGGTTATGGAAACTATAGGATTTTTAACAAAAGAACAATAGATAACAATTTATCTCATCAAGGTATACATACTTTTATGGGAAGAAAGAGGATAGATATATAATATTATAACAGGATAGAATAGATATAGCTATAGATATATAGCAAATCCCAACCCACATTTTTAATGTATGTATTTGGTGACAAGATTCTAATTTCAAATTCTTTTTCTTTCATTAAACTACTATGATCTTTAGTTACCTACTGGGTACTCTGCTTATAGTCAGCATTTGTGAAACCTGTCTCCTTATTTCCCCTGTACTCCAAACCTTCTTTTCAAGTTACTATAATTCTTTTTTATATCATTTATATTCTTTTATTACACATGCTCTATAAAGAAGTACAATTAACATAAAAATGTTGAATTACATTCTAATTTTAGACAATTTGAAATCAGTATAGAATAAGTGGAAAAGTAGAGGTTTTAAGACCTCTACTAACTCACCTCTGCCTAATTGTAACTGCTGTTGTCTTAGCATTTAACCAAACCTCTTGATTAATTTTTTAATCAATAAAATGGAGATATAAGACATACTTCTCATGGTGGTGGTGAGATTAAATAAAATGATGTATATGTAAAAATCCTCGCACAATATGTGGCTTCCTTTAGAATATTATATATTACTAACATGATGGTGATAACTAATATTATGGTGGTGTAAGGATTTTATTATCAGAAAGTGTTGATGGAAAGCCAGTGTTTTAAATGAACTGGTTTTACCTCTTCTATATTTGGATATTTTCAGAGCACTCTTGTTTTGAGAATGATAGTCACTAATGGTGGTACTTCATCTGATACTTCATCTTCTCATTGTATTGCCACTTTTCTTGACCAATGAGCATTCTCAATTCAATTAAGAAAAGAAGAAATAAAGGATCATTAGTAGAATAACAAATGTGCAGGCAGTCACCATGTTGCTAACAGTGCAAATCTATCCTGGATTTAGATATCTCCAGATCTGTTAGAAGACAACTTTAGCCAACAGTTTCTTTCCTGTCTGACTTATTCAGATAGCATCAAACCTTCCAGATTCAAAGTCTCAGGACCCAAACTTCCCCTGCCTCCCACAGAAATCCTGAGACTTCCTGGTTCTCACCCTCTTGGTTTCCTTTTCTTCTTCTGAGCCTCGGAGAATTTAGTGCCTATACCTTCACACAATTCATCTCACCCATCTTTGTGACATCTCTTGTGCAGGACAGAGTTTCACGTATCTTTTTATTGTTATTTAATGTTTCCTATATCATGGCTTGTTTCACCAATTATATTGTTGGCTCCTGTAGAACAGGGATGATGATCTTACATTGTCAGGTGAAGAGCTTTCACAGTGTTCTGATTTGTTGTTGACTTATTGATAGGATGCCTACAATAGATCTATCTTTAAATTCTCAGAGTGGTTCATATTACCATTGGTCTTATAAGAATACTCCTAGTAATGAATTCCAAACCAAAAAAGAAATGAACACAGGGCAGCGCCTGTGGCTCAAAGCAGTAGGGTGCTGGCCCCATATACTGGAGGTGGCGGGTTCAAACCTAGCCTTGGCCAAAAACTGTAAAAAAAAATTTTTTTAAAAAAAGACATGAACACGTACATCAAAACATGTTTAAATGTATGCAGTAAAATTTTCAATTTATTTATAGATTTTTTTTTCAGCAGCAGGTCTCCCTTCTCTTCCTGTCTCTTTCTTTCTTGTTACAAACATAATTATATAGTGTCTTTTATGGATTAGGCCCTGTGCCAGATACCAAGAGTTAAAAGTCATGAGAGGTTGCTGGAATAATTTAAGAGCCACCTGAGTTTAAGAGACCTTTGGCTAAAGATGCTCAACAGGTATTATATAATTGGTCTCTTTAAGCATCCATCAGGCAGGTCAGAGAGCTGATGACTACAACATGGGTGGATGTTAAGAAAACAGCCTCATGTGGGAGATGCTGCTTAGTGACCAGTCCCACCTACAGACCTCAGTTCCCTGCCTTGCGACAAGGGTTCTTTACACAGTGCCTTCTCGCACCAGTCTCTCCTGCCCATTGTGATAAGCCAGGGAAGGAAAATTACACGGTGGAAAAAAGCAAAACTGCTCGGCTTTGGGGAAACTAGATGTTCTATTTAACAGCCAGCCTGTAAATTACCCATCACAAGAACCTAGAAAATTAAATGGCTACATTTCCTTTTCCTTTAGATAAGACTTCCATCTTGTATTTTTAATTGTTTCAGCAAAGGGAAACATTTTGTTATGCAGTCTTCTTGAAGGCTTTTGAAAATCCATAGCATTTAAACATGCAGTTGAAATGTTCTAATTAAGATAAAGTAGCTGACAACTAAAGCGAATTGTGTTAAAATGAATTTTGTATATCGATGATTAATGAACATTAGAACTCAGTTATCTTTTTACACAGGTTTTATGAATTGAAAAACATGTTGAAACCAAAGACTTGAAATTTAGGAGTAATTTTCATTTATGCATGTATATTATCATTGAGCTCCTGTAATACTGAACACTGTCAAGATGCTTTGGAAGTGATAAGGGGAGGAAACTGCAGTTATACTTTCACTCCTCATATCCAGTTCTATCAGCAAACCCTGGCAGCCCAATCAGCACATCAGTCAGACCTCTTGGCAGCACTTTTGCCCGGCACCTTAGTCCAAGCCACTATCATTTTTTTTTTCCTCTTCTTTCTCCCATGCTCCCTATAGTCCAGTGGTTCTCAACCTTCCTAATGCCACAGCCCTTTAATACAGTTCCTATGGGTTGTGACCCATAGGTTGAGAACTGCTTCTCAGAACTGCTACTGTATAATAGTAGTCAAAGTTTTCTGGTATTAAAAAAGTGGTTTTAAAACCCTCATGAAGTGTATAAGCAACAGTAACAGAAACATTAGAGATTATGCAAAGATGATTTCAGACTTTGTAATTATATAAATGCAGAATTCATGCCCTGGTTGATTATAGGACACCATTTCATGAAATCTATTAAAAATAATATGTTTTCGAAACAGTTATTAACATGATAAAACTTTCAAGCATTAAAAGCAAAAAGCAAAACTATACAACATCATGTATCTATTACAATGTGAAAATAAAAGTAAATACACTCAGCGGGCATATATAATTTTGTCACTTTTCTGCTTAAAATCCTCCAGACTCTTTCCATTGTTTTTGGCATAAAATCCAAAATTATTTTCCTATCTTACCTTACAAGAAGTGCCATGTACTTTGTAGCCATATTTCTTACTACTCTTCTGCCTTGATCAAAGAGTCCCAGCCTCCTTCGTTTTCGTGCAGTTTCTCAACCTGTCAATTTTCTTCTTTCCTCAGCTACTTTGTTTTCCATTTTAAGTCTATCACTTGGCACAGTACCTTGCAAACGATGGGAGCTCAACATATGCTTGCAAAATGAGCACCAAAATGCAAAGAGTGGCTATCTCGGGAGTGGCTGTGGGTGATTCTCACTTTATATTTTTTGTATTTAAAGCTCTTCTGTAATGAATATGCATTTTCTAATTATCAGAAGGAATAGAAAGAAAAAATAGTGCCATTCCAAAATTGGAGAGCTTGGTAAGTGAAATTAGGCTAGTCAGAAGGAATTTAGAAATTAGTTTATCACAAACAGATCAAAGGACTTTTTGGGAAAATTAATTAAGCAAGGAATTGTATTCAGGTAACATGGATGGGTGAGTGTCAGGTTAGGGGCAGTGGGCCCGTCCAGAGTTATGCTTTCCAGAACAGTAGCCACTAGCTACATACGGCCAGTCAGTTTAAATTTAAAATTAAATCAATCAAATCAAATGAAAAATTTAGTTCCGCAGGTGTACTGACTGCATCTTAAGTGCTCGATAACTATATCTAGCTAGTTTTATGTGGACAGTGCAGGCACAGAACTTTTCTGTCATCACAGAAAGACAGGGTCTGGGCTCCTGGAGAGGAGACATCAAGGAACAGGAACCCATGAGCGTGAACAAGAGAACCCAGACTTAGGTAATAAGGCCGAACAACATAATCTAGACCAGGAATTCCAGATTGTGAACATAATCTAGACCAGGAATTCCAGATTGTGAGCAAAGTCACGCAGCTGGAAGAATTTATTCTTTTGTCGAAGACTTCCTAAAGCCATACAGGAAAGTATTTCAGTGTGAGTAGTGACTTAGCCCAAACTGGTATCTGTGTTAAATTCTGTACTCTGTCTTGAGTACAGAGAGGGGGACCTATTGAAAAGATTTTACGTGAGATAACCTAGCCTATGAAGGATTATTACTAGATTGTATGGGTAGTGGCTGAAATATTGAATGCCTGTCTTTTCTTCTCCATTTCACCGCCCTTCCATATCATTGAAGATATAAAAAATACGCATCTTGATGATAATGGTCACACCCCTACAGTGCTTAGGTATATTTCAGCATTTCTTTTACATATTGAGTAAATAGGCTCAAAGGCAATCAGCTGGTTTAGTAAAAATGAGCAGAAAAGAGTAAGATCTCTAATCTCAAATTTCATTGTGTTAAGTAGTTTTGAGCTTTGAGCAGATGTGACTGAAGTTATAGATACAATGTGTGTCAGAAATAATAGAAACGCGTCTGTGGTCCCTGTCCCAAAGACACCGCTCTGTACAGAGCAGCAGCACAGAGCCAGTTTGGTTAGACGGTTACAATAGCAGCTTCCTTGTACTTTTGGTGAAATGGTAAGCTAATGATGTAGCCGTTAATTTGAATTTAGCAGACATTTTAAATATAGGTTTCTCTTACAGAGACAAAAGTTGCAATTTAAAGCTCTTTGGTGGTCTAAAAACAGCTTAATTCTGTAGTAGCATGGTAATAAGTACTAATCCAGCTTACACAGTGATTGTAGTATGTCATGTTTGTCAAAGATTGCCCAACTGCTTTCTCTGGGTTTTATGTTAATTTAAAAATATTAAACATAAAACCTTATAACATCTTCATGCTGAGATAAACTGTTCAATTTAACTTGTGCTCAAGGAGCAGCTGTCAGGAATTATCTTGTTCCTAGTGGTTTTTGCTATCACCTTGTGCCCTTTCCTGCCAGGGACACACTGTGGGGTGATGAAGTGCACCTTGTTAGGCTTTATTGCTTAAACAACACCGGAGGCAGGAGGAACGTACGTTCATTGGCAGCCTAGGGATTAGCTGCTGACTGAGTGCTGTCATTCATTGTATTATCTTCTAATTCTTAAAATTAATGGTAGGGCCAAAGTAAAACTTGCCTGTGGATCATACCTTGTATTCCTTTTGTGGGCATATTCACCACTTCTTTTGGGGTGTTATTGAGCTAAATATTTGAAGAGCTGCTTGTTTTCCAGTTGAACTACCATTTTACAAGTGAAAAAGCAAGGAGGAATGCTGGAGATAATTTCCACCGTTTAGAAGTAGTGAGAGCTATTTTTAAATTAGCTATAATTATAAAAACATAGTGAATTGCCTCTTAATGATTAAACAAACTGAAGGAAGTTTTGGTGTAGGCAGTCTCAAATGCTTAACATTAGGAAAATCTCTTAATTTCTCTTCTGAATGTTTTGCATTCTTTTATTTGGGATGTGTTCCTTGAAAGAAAGAAGGTTTGGATTCCTTGATTATGGATGAGCTGTATCTGAGATCTGAATTTTCTCTGATTGTGGATGAGCTGGTGGTTAGAGGAAGGAGAAGGAACATGTGGCAACAGTAGAGTGAAGGACTCACCTTGGTTAAACATACCCTGAGGATGACCCTCATGTAGCAAATTGACAGCTGGATTAAGGCTAGAAATACATATATAAAGGGTTTATTATTTGTGGAAGGTAGAATTTTTTTTCCTTCTGCTTACTCCCATTTAATTCATATCCCTCCAAATCTGAGGTTTATAAATGTACAACTTACCAAAAATTTTCAATAGGGCAATGAATTATTATATGCCATTTACTTAATTGTTAATGTTTTGGCATATTTTTATTTCTCTTCCATGTAATTATATACATATTATTATTTATTGCTCTTAATAGCATTTTCACTGAACCATTTATTAATTAGTTGCAGACATTGTGATACTTCACATGTAAATAATTGACGTGAATCTCCGAAGACTATTGCCCTACGTAATTGTAATAGAATTATACTTAACAAATTCAAGGTTAACAAAAGTTTATAATCTAATATTTGGCCCATATCCAGATTTTCCCCTGTTGTTTTAATAATGTCCTTTACATCTCTTTTTACCTTTCCAGTATCCAATCAAGGATCACTAAAACATTTTTGTTTTGGTGTCTCTTTATTTTCTTTTAACTTAGATTTTTTTTTTTTCCCTTTTAAAACAGTGACATTTTTGGAGCTCCAAGCCAGTTATTTTGCAGACTGTTTGTCTGATTATTTCTTCATTACTAAATTCAGATGAGGCGTTTTAGGCTGGTTTATTATACTGGTGATTCGTATATTTCTCAGGGCATCATATTTGGAAGTACATGATATCGCTTGTCTGATTATTGGTCATGTATTAACTTTGATCACTTGGTTAAGTGAATTTTGACCGTATTTCTCCATTCTTTACCTTTATGCGTGATATTTTCTTTGTAATTAATAAATCATGTGAGAACTGCATTTAATGCATTTTTGTGCTGTATGTGTGAAGAGGTCTTAAAGATTAAGAATGAAAATTATCAAGTGCATTAATGTACATAGTTAACATTCAATTAAAAAAATTAAAAAAAAATAAAAAAAAAGAAGTGGCATCATCAAAAGTTCTTTGAACTCCTTAATGCTTCTTAAAATAAAAAGAGGTCCTGGATCCAAAAAATTTGAGGACTGCTAGTCTAACAACTAGGGATACAGATGGTTCTGAATTTATGGTAAATAGGATCATTTTACCAAGTTAATAAATGAGTTTGGACTTTACCACCATCCCTAACTCAGGCAAGCTTAGCACTTTTTTATTGTAATTGGTTTTGCATTCTATTAAATTTGAAAAGGACAAAAAAAAAAAGAATGAAAATTATTGCTTGTTATCATGTGCGACTGAAATGGGGTGAGGTGGAGAGAATAGAAGGAGAGGAGGGAGTATTACTCAATAACTAGACCTACAGATTTTCCATTCATTCTCTTTTAAGGAAAATATTGATTGACTGAAAGTAATATTTTGTTGTTTTCTCTGCTAAGGATCAGATTTGTAGGTAACCAAATAGCTTCATATTTTAGGATTTTCAATATAATTGTAGAAAAGCATATACGTGGTAGTATTGGCTGAGGATATCTTTGCAGTAGTCCTCAACATTTTTGGCACCAGGGACCAGTTCCACGTAAGACAAATTTTCCACAGATGGAGGAGGGGGTGGTGGGGTAAGTGTGGCAGGATCTGAAGGGAGGCAGAGCTCTGGAGGTGATGCCAGCAATGGGAAGCAGCTATAAAGAAAGATTAAGCTTCACGGGCTCACCTCCTGCTGTGCAGTCTGGTTCCTAACAGATCACCAACCAGAAGCTTCGGCATTAAGGACTGGTTTCATAAAAGGCAGTTTTTCCACGGATGGGGTGTGGGGGGTGGGTGGTTGGGGCTCAGGCAGTAATGCTGTGTGCAAGGTTCCTAACAGGCCACACCACACTATAGGTTTGTGGCCCAGATCTGTGGTCCAGGGGTGGGGCTCACACATCTTTGTACCAAATAGAGCATTATCTGAACATAAATTTTCTCCATGTATTATTTAAGTCTAGATAGATACTTTTAAAAATAAATACATCTCTTTGATAAGTTTTTGTGACTTTACAGAGATAAGACATAACATTAATATGGCCCTGTGGGTTTACAGAAGGACTGCTGCCTTTTGGTCTTGTGTGCCTCTTTTAGCCCATGAAGAGGACACTTGAATTCCTATTTATGATATATGTACTTATTATGTAATCATTCTTCTTACATGAAAGGCTAGTGCTGCAGATCATATAAACACCTGAAGTTAGCCATTTGGCTTGTCAACAAGGGAGGATTTACAGTAGCTGTAATCATGGTAATAACAAGGATGGTATTTTGTATTTAAGTACAGAAAAATGCATTTGCAGGGTAAGTGGTCTACAACCAATTCATATCTGTGGTGTAATGAAAAGCACTTTGAGCTTAGAAGATCAGCAGTCTGCCACTTTCTACCAGTGTGATCCTTGAAAGAAACTCTTAACCTTCTTGAACTTCATATTTTAGAATGAGAATTAAAGCCATAAAGGCCAAATGATGCTATGTGTATATATTATGTTATAAAGTTGGTGTTCTATCAAAATTATGCCATCTAAATGTTTTCAGCTGCTCGGAGATTCCACTTCATCTCTATTTTGTACCTATATGTAGTAAGCACCTTGATGAGGAAGCATTTTCAGGTTGTCTAAGACAATTACTCTGTTTGTTCCTCTAGCTAGTACTTTGTATGTGTCTCTGGTATAGGCAGCATTTATCCTGCTGGGCTGCCTTTCTGTTCTTCCTGATTAGACCATGGTGCATAGTAGGCTTTTAGTAAATATTTGTAGAATGAAAGAGTAAATAATCACTTCTTTTCATTTATAAAAATGGATAGGTAAAGTTTCAGTTTCTTTTTTCCCCTCTGAAGACAAGGAATCAGCTTTTTATTAATTTTTTATATTCATGCTTTATGTAAGGGATTTTACAGATTGTGTATTTGGTGCCATTAGCAGTCAGGAATGGAGAAGAAAAGATTAAAAAATATATACAAGTAGTATAGGGTACTTTAAAAGTGGGGGGAGGGTGAGAAAACATGCCAAGAGAAAAAGACCACACTAGATATGTCTATTGCATAAATCAAAAGAGTTTATGTCATAACATGAACATGTGCCATTGCTGCTCATATATTGAATTTCAGTAGTTGGTTGCATAAAGAAGTAAAGTGTAATGAAACTGGCAAGCAAAGTATTCCCCAGTCAGCCTTATCTTTGTTCCATTTGTCCTTCAGACAGAGCTTTTCTTGCCTTTTTCAATAAAATCCATCCAGCTTTTTTTCTTTCTTTCTTTTTTTTTTTTTTCTTTTGCATTTCTCAGTAACTCAGCTGAGAAGACCAATGAGATTCAGGGCTTTTATAGTTCTAAGCAGCTGCTTTTTAAGAGATCAAAACTTAGAATGCTGCTACATGGTATTAAGGCTCAACTATTGATGTGTCCCTATAGGGGATATGTTTTTCTTGGGGTGGGAAGAGGAAAATGGAGAGAAGAAGAGCAAAGGATGACCCTGTCCAGCATTCCTGGGACAGTAAACCCTAATGTCTTTGTTTCCTAGGATCCTCTTTGCAAGCTCAGTGCTTAACCTGACCGAACTGGCTGCCCTTCGGCCTGACCTTGGGAAACTGAAAAAGATTCTGTACTTCCACGAGAACCAATTGGTATATCCTGTCAAGAAATGTCAGGAGAGGGATTTCCAATATGGATACAACCAAATTCTGTCCTGGTAGGTATAGATTGTATCATTATATTGGACCTTTGCCACCTTTTTCTTTAGCAATAGTTAGTTTTTAAACCTGGAGACCTCCTGTATACTTAAAAAAACACCTTAAGGTAGGTTCAAATATTAAAACACATCTTCCACATGGTAATTACTTGTGTTTCTGCAATATATACACAGCTAATCCTTTTATAACATACATGTCTGTAACAGTCTATTGATAATTATATGTTGAACTAATTATCCAACTATATTTTTCACAACATTCAAAATAGAATTGAAGGGTTGGCAGGGACCTTCACCCTTTGATTCCATGATCTATTGTTTATTAGGCGTACTTTCAGAAAGAGCAGTTAGTCAACTCTTACTTACAAAGCTCTATCACATTGTACTCAGCTAAAGTCAGAAAAGACATTTACAGAGAAATAGACAAAAATTAAAGTCTAATGGAATAAGAGGTTTTCTCTCTCTCCTTTTTTTTTTTTTTTTGGTTGTTTCTAAGATAGAGAAAGCTATGGAAAATGTATCTTTGTTTTTTTTTTTTTCTCTGATTGCATCTTTTCAAATCGCACAGCTTTAAAATACCACGACATTTCAAAGGTGATGGTCCTTTTCCATTGTTACTTCAACAAAGTGTATCTCTTGAAATTTAGTTAATGAAAGAAGTTAATAGCTATTCTGAAATGGCTTTCCTATGGATCCTAGTCACGTAGCTGCTAATAGTCAAATGGAATCTGTTTGGCAATGATTTGGTGCATTTTACTCACCCTTTGTTAACAGTTACCCGCAATCTAATACATTTAAACAGACCCCTAACTCTTCCTGGGATGTTCCTAGTAACTCTTCCACAGTTTAGCTGACACAGGAAAACAGCTATATAATAATAATTCTGTGTTTTGAGCATTTTTAAAAATGTTTTCCTACAATCATTTTTACAAGCCGCTTCAATTGTGAAGTAACAGTGCTATCAAAATAGACTGGAACTGCTTCACGTCAAATGTCTCATAAAAAAAGCAACCGTTTCAAAATTTCACAATAAAATTAAGATACTTTATTTTATATTGAAACAGAGAAGGGAAATATGTTTTTAAAATGAAAATAAAATCATTTTGTGCTTTATCAATATGGAAAACATTTGTAATATTCTTTTGATTTCTTGAATCAACAACATTCTTTTCCTTAGATAGTATGTTTATTACCTCTGAGAAATCACTGGGAAAAAAAATTAAGCCTATTTTTCCTTTTATGGATGGCTTTAAAGTTAATGGAAATTATACCCACTTATATGAGGGAGGAAAAGCACCAAAAAACATTTCTCTAAAACTATCTTGGATCTATAATCCAGCACAGACTGGATGTTTAAGAATGTCTGTAGTTGGGTCACATGCACTGTAGGGTAGATATCTGAAAAGTTTTAACTCTGTGTCTCTCCTGTCTTTCATAAAAGATCAATTTTCCTCAGGGAATGAGAATATAAAAGCTTGCACATGATTTTCAGCCTTGCTCCTCTCCAGAGGATAAACGTATAGACAGGCTTAGAGAGAGAGAAGTGGACTTCATCATCCGTTGGCTTCTTAATGGGAAAAAAATGGTTCACAGTTGTCCAAAGGAAAAATAAGAGTGTCAGAAAACAGTCCTGTTCAGATTCTCTTTGAAAAGTATGACTCCTGCTTCCTCAAATGTTTCTTTAGTTTTCTTGCTGACTTCTGCTTTTTTGGCATTGTTAGATTTCTTTCTTGACCGTGTGGCACTTAAGGACTTAAAGATGACTGACATAAGCACTCACCTTAAACAGAGGGTTTCACTAACCCTCTGACTTATGAACACATGTCATAGCTGTATATTATGACCCGGGGGTCGCTATTACAATATGTGACATATGGTGAAAACAGACTTAGCTGTGAAACATTCTTCAACTTTCGGTATATTATTGACTTCCATATCACTTAGTGTTGTGTCAGCACTTCTGTGACTTGCCTTTGTATTATCCACATTATAATCACTCCCCATCCTCACCAAATTTGCACTAGGTAGCAAATAAAGAAAATACTTGTATTTGGACAAGGAGGGGCATATTAATGCTCCTTTTGTTGGTTTTTCATTTTGATGTGTATTAATACTATAATAGTAAATTTGGCTATCTCTACAAATAGGACTTAAACTGTAAGATTTCTTGTAGTATTCCTATTCTATAATCTGTACTTATTCTATTGGATTTTGGAGTCTTACGGAACTTACATATCTTCTCTTTCAGTGTTATTGATCTATCGTTTTTAGGGTGAGATAAAACTATCTGCTTTCTCTATCTAATCTTGTACACAAATGTTCCTCAACTTATGATGAGGCTATATCCTGACAGTGCCTGACTGTATCCCTGTGTCCTGATGGGCTGAAATCTGACAGTGCCAAACCCATCCTAAGTTGAAAATGTTTAGTCGAAATGCATTAAATACAACTCACCTACCTAATCTCAGAGGTTAGCATAGCCTATTTTAAACATGTTGAAAACACTTATATTAGCCTCCAGGTGGGCAAAATCATCGGGCAGCACAAGGAGATCAGTTGTTCACCCCCGTGATCCTGTGGCTGACTAGGAGCTTTAGCTTACTGCGGCCGCCCAGCGTCATGAGAGAGGAGTGTATCACTAGCTTGGGAAAATCAAAATTCACAATTCAAAGTATGGTTTCTACTGACTATGTGTTGCTCTCACACCATTGAAAAGTGAAAAAAATCTTAAGTCAAACCATCGTAAGCTGGAGACTAGCACGTATTACATTTAACTTGTCTGTTCCAGGCAGGGACGTGAACACTGCTGGGAAGAGAAGAGTTCTTTGCCAAGCTAAGGTGCACTGCACACTGATTAATCCCTAGAGGTCCGAGGTTGATAAAAATCACTCCGCACGGGTCTGGGCTCATCATTTGCATTTATCCTTTGCTTTCGCAGCCTGGTGGCTGATGCGGTGGTATTCAACTCCGGTTTTAATATGGAGTCATTTCTCACTTCCATTGGGAAGTTTATGAAGCTGATTCCTGATCACAGACCTAAGGATCTGGAAAGCATCATCAGACCCAAGTGCCAAGTCATTTACTTTCCCATCAGGTTTCCTGATGTGAGCAGGTCAGTATATTTGATTCTATTCTCAATATTGTGTCATAAAGTACACCTCTAAAGTGTGGAAACTGGGAGTATTCTTGCCAGTTTTAACTTTTCAGCATAAGTGTGGTTATTTAGATAGAGATTTGCAAAGATTTTAAATAACAGCCTATCACTGGATAGTTAGTTCAGATTTTGAGCTCCTCCTTTTTTTTCTCTTGTTCATTTATTTGCCAAAGAGAGCTGCATTGACTTAACACTTCACTATTTTGTTTAGTTATTTGCTGTTTTGTTGAAGAAGTCATTGTCAAGCAGATTTCTCAACTTTTTGCATTCAGCTTATGCCCAGTGATTTCTCTATGTGTATAATAGTAACTGTTCCAAGTAAATCTGTGTGGCTGCTTGGATTATTTTCTCTTCCTGTGCTATTTTCTTCTAATTTTCCCCTTCTTTCTTTTTTTTTATTATCTTAATAGTCAAGTCTTCTATGTTGGGTTGCCAATGTGTTTAATTGCCGCTTCCCTTTCTCAGTTACTAAGTACGTTTTGTGTTACCTTTGTTACCAGGCCTGCTCTGAATTAGCAATGGTTGATGTGGCTCAAAGGGAGCCTTCTGGAATTCCCTCGCACTTGTGATTAAACCTAGCAAAACTGTTTTTACTACTACCAGGAATATTTCTCCCTTGTGAATAGGAAGTTTACTTCAGGGGGACTTATACTAGTTGGGGATGCTGCTGTTTTTTATCTGACTGCATCCGTCCTTAAAGGAGTTTAGAGATGGCTGTTTCTTCCTTGTCTCTGGAAGGCAGGCAGGAAGTTATTTTATATCCACACACACTGAGCAGGCCAGCACCTGTCTTTATGCTCCACATGTACTGAATTTACCCAGATGTTGCTGTGGGACAGTAGGCCTCCTCTCTGCACTTGGATGCTGATTTTCTAACCGTCTTACCCATTCATAGTTAATGCCAAATCAGGTTAATGAGTCCTAAACTTCAAACCACCTTGCCCAGTCCTTACTTTATGGAGTGTAGAGAACAGCGGCCTCGAGCAGACTGGCTTGCCCTCACTCTGTCCGTGTCACAAACTGGATTCTAGTTTAGGCCCTGTGACTCTTGATTCAAATTTTTGTTCACTGCTCAAGCTTTCTGTCATTATAGAAAACATTTAATGATTTTTTTGTTGCTTTGAAAACTATAAAGCTAAATGGAACTAATAGCAAATCAATCTTCAGATATATGTGTGTATATATAAAATTATGTGCATTATATATAAAAAATATTTATAGACATAACAGTTTTCTTATCTGTGATGACAAGATTTAAACTTATGGAAAATGTATTTGATATATTTTAAGTTAATGAGTAACTAGAACTTAGTTGTATATCTGAATTTCTAAAAATATGAACCTTATTTTTTGACGTAAGTTTTTAAATTTTTTATGTGAGTAAAATGTACATCTTAAAGCAAGTATGTGGTTATGGCTTGTGTTAGTTATTACTGCTATAGAATTTCAAATAAGTAACATGTTTTAAAATTCATGTGCATAGGATATATTCCTACATCATATGTTTAAGATACCTGTGGCAATCGAATAGTTTATTAATTTGAACCATATTACAATAAAGGAATTAGCTAAATAGAAGAAGGTTAAGAAATATTGTGGCCAAGATAACATTCATAATCTAAGTCTTAGCCCAGAGTGTTATTTGAATTATTTTCAAATGATAATTTGCTTTATACAACTCAAACTTATAGAGTATAAGTGATTATTTACATGAATGACGATCTTTCTAACGCCTGCAGTTTGAAAAGAGTATTATTTTGTTGAGATGCTGAAAAATATTTAGTAATTCCAAAGGCAAAATAACCAAAGTGATTAAAAAACTTCTAAATGCTTACATCTTTCTCTCTATACAAATGTTATTTGGTCATGGTAAAAAATGAACTTAAGTAAAAACAAAATAGAAGCTATAGTTAAATTACAAATACAGTGTGCTATATAATATAATGTATATTAATCAGTGATGGGGGAAAAACCATATTTCCAACAAGATAGATGAAAGTGTATAGGGTTGGTAATCTGTTAAAACTCAGAGCATGCCCATCACTTAAGCATTCAGTAATGCTGGACTTGTGGTACCTACTACTACCTCTTGCCCTCCTTACCCATCCCCTGCTTCCCTCCCAAAGACCAGAAAAAATAGTAGCAAGAGGGAAAATTCCCTTGACAATATTTCATTATATGTATTGGATATTTGGGGATGGGGACGTTCTTAAATACTGTAGTCACACATACATGTATTTGAATCTTGACCATTAGCTCTGTGACCTGTGCCAGTGGAATGATCCTGAGTTTAGATTCTTTAATAGTTATTATTATTTTGACCATATCACCTCACAGAGATGATGCAGTGATTAAATGAAATAACATATACCAATGCCTAGCGTATAATATTGCCCTCAGTAAGACATTATCTTACCTTGTTAATTTCCTACCCCCATTAATTTATTAAATATAAGCCAGCACATTTACTGCCACCTGAACATAAAGGTCCATCTCCCTCTCCTGACATGAAAATTGAGAACTACTGTGGCATAGAGTCAGTCTACTATAGATAAAGAAGTTGGGTTATTTATTTTATTAATCATTCTGAGTCAGATAATTATTTTGCCTTCCTAGACCTGGCATCTATTGATTAAGGCACTTCTTACTCTCACTCTTGTCCCATTTCCTCTTTCCTTGTCCACTTTAACTGCCCCATTTTGTCATTGTATACACTTTCTTGCATATGCCATGAATCTTTTACACCTCTTATTTCATATTTGATTGGCAAAACTCCTGGCCTGCTTAAATAAATTTGTTCATTTACTCCCTACCTACATTTATGACACTGAACATGATCAGAAAAAACGTCCAGCCAGACTTACTAGCATGTTCTAAGTTGATGACACCTAAATTTATGGCCTGTTGAGCTGCTGGGCAAGCGTCCGCATTTCTCCTCTTCCAGATAATCAATGATGCCTTTTTCTTTTTTAGAACCCTCTAATACCAAATCTTCAGTCTTTATTCTGAGTTCATAGAAGGATTCAGAAGAGCACTTTCATGTAGTGACACCACTGAATCTACCCAGTGTGTACTTCTGGGCATCTATACTCCATCTTCACAGCCATGACTATGGATAAACTGGCAGGACACCTATCTGAGACCCCCATCTCCACTTCTTTCTAGAACCCATCCTTCATTAATAGTCAAGGACTACTGTTCCAGCAGTTTTCCTTTTCTATTATACATCTCTCAGAAATCCATTCCTATTTACTCTTCTGCGTCCTTCCTGTTAGGATACAAAAATGCTATTATTTATTATATCTTTAAACAAGTTCTTTCTTGATTCCACTTCTTTCTTTTACTGCCCCATTTGTCTCCTTCTCTTAATAGGAAAATGTCTTGAGAGGGTTGTTTATACTTGTTGCATCAATTTCATTCCTACTATTGTTTTGTGAAGCTGTTCTGTGGAAACTCTTTTGGGAAGGTCACCTTGCATGCCTCTAAATCCTGTGGTCAGTCCTCAGTACTCATCTTGCTTAACATATCAGCAATATTTGGCACGCTAAGCCACATTTCCCAGTTGGCTTTCAAGACCCAGACACCCCTAATTTTCACACAAGTTGCTGATTTCTCATCACTGTCCTGACCTTTTAACAGTGGAGCAACTTTGGCGCTCTTGACACTTAAGGGATTGGTGGAGAAAGAGTGCAAGATTGAAATGAGAAGAAAAAATCAGAATTAGAGATAACAATGAAATAATTATCCTATGGAACAAAGGGAAGGAGTTTTAAGGAGACGATCAGTGGCGAATTCAGAGCAGTGGGGTTAAGTGAGATGACTAAAATGTGTCCTTGAATTTGACAGTTAAAGGGTCAATGGCATTCCACCCTACATGCTATTAAATCAAAAAAGTTTCATGTTTTTCTCTGATAGCTAGACGAACCTTAGAATTTAAATCCAGGTGAGACTTCTCTCTATGTCTCTTTTTCTCCCTCCCTCACACACGCACATCCACACGTACACACTATTCCTCATTTTATGGATAAAGGTAGCAAGGCCCAGAGAAGTTATGTGTCTTCCAGCAATCGCACAGCCAGATGAGGCAGAGCAGGAGCTAGAACTTGTATCTTAAAATCTCCATCCAGTACTCAGCCCAGCACTTACTGTAAATGCAATTTCAGAGGTCTTGATTATCTGATTTTTCAGCTGACAGCAGATTAGCAGCCTCAAATTGGGGGTGTGATAAAGGCAGGCGCACTGACAGCAGTAAAAAGTGACAGCTGACTGACAGCTTGACAACAAGGGAAGAGAGAGATAAACTATTTTGAAAAAAATATATGGGAAGTGAAAAAACATAGCAGCCTGGAGCCATTCGATGACAGGGCAGGCAACTCTGCACATCAAATAGCCCCTGCAGACATTTCTCCATGGTTGTGCAGCTTGTACATCAAAAGGATGACTGTGATTTATTAAGAGAGATTAAATGGTAACTGTATAATCTACTTTTGGCAGAAATTAATGGCAGTAAATGGAGGTGTTGGGGTTCCACCTTACTCTAAAATGTATATGAGCCATTTTCACTTTCTTGTGCAGTTAGAATATTCTGAAGCTCAGGTGACACTTCAATAAACTATCATTTTTGGATCTGCCAGCTGAGAGCTTTGGCCCTGACCAAATCTCCATTTTATGCGGGGGTTATAGACTCTAGCTCTTTAGGTAGAGGAGTATTCCAGGCTTATCAGATGATTAGTGATTAACAAAGCAGAGTTTACAATATTGGTACCAGAAGACATATATGGTCTCAAGACTTGGTGAAATGAGACTCAGTAGTCATTAAGTTACAGGATATAGAGTACATTAAAAAGTTAAGGCAGTTTTACTGTGGGTTTCAAGAAGGCAAATTTCTGATGTAACTCCATGATGCGCATGTAATGGAGATAGAAAAAAAAAATGAAGGAATCCTGCAGCCTACTGAGCTAGATGCTAAGGGAAGCCAATATTTTTCTATCTAGATCTTGTAACTGTCATAAAGGTAAGGCCCACCAAAGTAGGGGAATTTGGGAATTTTAAATATCCAGACCTTTGTGCAAATCTCTATCTTAAGAAAATTAAACCACCTTGCTGACAATGTCATCTTTAGAAAGTAGAACTAACCCTTAGTAGCTAACCCTTTTTGATTCTTACTTTGTGCCCTGCATTGTACTGAGTTAATATATATACTTTACTATTTTATCTTTACAATAAGTCTCAAAGATAGCTGTCATTTACAGTTGAAGGAACTCAAGCATAGAGAATCTGAGTCACGTTTTCCTTTGGCCACACTTACAGATAGTAAAGGCAGAACCAGAAATGAAACACTTTTTTAGAACCCAAACTCTTGACAGTCTTGCAATACTACCTCTCCCACAAAGAGAAGCTCTGGTCCCTAAGCTTTTGACTTTGACTAGAGAATAACCTGACAGAAAAGTTGAATGAAATTGAGCATATCATGGTAACGTCATGGAAGAAAAGATTCATCCTGAGACCGCCGGCTTTTAAAAGGTTGAAGTTCTGAAAAATAAGACGCTTAAGAGGAGTGAGAGATTTTAAGAAAGAATTTTGCTAGAAAAATTGAAAATGGGCCTAAAGAAACAGAATTAAAGCAGTATTTCAAAGAAACAAGTACAGGCTCAGACTGTGGTTTCATGTCTAAGAAGCCCTTTTTGTTTGTTTGTTTCTAGTTATGTCTCATTTAGCCAAACTCTTTTGCTTTACAACTCAGCCTATAGCATGAAACTCAGCCCATCACATCAGCTAGTAGGATGGGGCAGGCTATGTCTGCACAGCCCCAGACTTCTCCCATCCTCTCCCTTCAAGATTCTGTACTGAAGGAGTATCCATGATCTTCATATAACTGCTATAGATTGACTCCACTTTTAACAAATTGGAACACATGAGAATTTATTGTAGAAATATGACACATTACAAAGTAGAGTCCCTTATCCTAGAAAAAGATCATGACTTTTCAAGGAATTCCATCAGCAAGTTATGAATGGAGGGCATGAAAGTAGATATCGTCTTCACATAATATTCAGTTGGCCTAAAGGTGAAGAGAGACAAACCCTCAGGCTGTCAGGCTGATAGTTGTGCATATTTTTCACTTGCCTGCCTTTTCTGTCCCATTACATTGTGAAAAAAGAGTTTACATTTCTTCTTTATGGTTGTACATGATTAATGTGACAAGATCAGATGTATATATTTCCTGTAGAGACCTTAAAAAATCACCCACTTATTTATTTTTTAATGAAGAAATGAATAGGTGCTATATCCTTAGTAGTTTAAGTTTGGACTTTGAGCCAATTAAAGCAAAGGTACTTTAAATTGAGTATAATATATGCTTTATCTGTGTTTCAGTCTAATTTAGTTGCCGCAGAGCGCATCCAGTTATCAACCTTCCTATGATCATTAGGACAAAATTTCATAAATTTCTGTCATTATTTTACTGTCTGTTCCTATTTTCCATCATATTGGATGGTCAGAGTTGCCACAGAGCAAACAAAGTAAAAGTGGATTTCCTTGAGTCATAGTAGATTTCACATTCTGTAAAGAGCATCTCTGCTTTCCTAATTTCTACATTTTTGTCAGCAAAGGAGAAAGGAAAAAAAAAGATGTTGGTCATTTGGGATAATCTCATTTTTTCTAACTTTAGGAATTTCTCTACATGTTTCTCTCTGTCATTTCTATATAGCTAAAATGTGGAGCCCAAACAGAGGTTTATGGACTTTGCCTCACTAATTTAGAAACAAAAATAGGGAATTTTAAAAACAGTGTGAAAACTTTAAATGAAAACTCCCAGGCTGTGCAAACAAAGGCGTGGAGCCTAAGGGCTTTTTGAAGAATTCTTATTAAAGAAAACACTATTTTACATTGCAAAGCAGATGTGTCAGAAAACAACAGCAGATCTGTAATTTGAGAATTTGTAGATTGATAGGACAGAAGGCAGCCCCCATGGCTCCCCATCGAAAACTTTTTGTTTTCTGCCATCAAGAAGTGTGCATGGTGGTGGTGGGGGGGCTGCCAGAAAAACACCTTAATCTTCTTGCCACATGTGGTTGTGTTTCTCGGCTATTTTGAGAAAGTATTAGTGTTAGACATATTATTAGTAAAACGACTGCCTTCACTATATGAAATAATGAAATGGGTACTGTCTCCTTGAATATTAATCTACACCTAAAGTAGAAGGAAAGTTTTGCTTAAATTTAAACATACCCGTATTTGCTAACAATTTTTTGTTCTTCAAAATGAGGGCAGAAATGTATTTCTTTGACATGTCATTTTTTAATGACATTGAAAGTCATTAAAAAAATTATAGAATCACTATATTAAAAAAACCCTTTGGATAAATGATTCTAATGTTTAACAACACTCCTTGTTAAGAAATCTCCTTTATATCTATTCTAAATCATAACTGTCTTCCTCTTGACTATCCTTGTTAAGAGGAGAGACAGTTTGCTTGTTAGCATTTGTGTATTCTCTGATTTAGATATAGATGCTTTATTGTTCTGAAAGTACAGGAAACAAACTCTTGTTTACTCAAAATACACCGTACAGTAATTCCATTCTTTCATTCTTTTCTAAAAAAGTGAAATTAACTTCTGTGTTAATTACAACAGTTAGATTTCCACTATTTTAAGTTTAGCAGTTATACCACCAAGAAGTGCTGTGAATTCAGCAGCAACACCAAAAACTCTGTCTTTCATTGTAGGATAATTGGCTCCTTTTCTCCTCAATATAGAGAACATTCACTTGATTTTGTATCATGGATTTTATGTCCATTTTTTTCTTAGGTCCTGTCTTAGGAAATCTGGGAGGTGAAAAGCAAAGGCAACACATAGTGTGGAAAAATAACTATAAATTGGGACACATACTTGGCTAGACACATTAGCCCGAAGGGAGTCATGGGGCAGGGTGACAACCAAATTGGGATGAATGACATTGCACGAACAAACCTCGGTTGAGGAGAATCAGCAAACAGTCTCCCTGGACTTTTCCCCTCCCCAGGCTGCTCAGAGAGCATCACCAAGCTCCTGTAGAACAATGACTGACAGTGTAAGGCCATCAAGATCAGAACAAATTGTATGTCCTATACTCTGTTCATTAAATGAGGGCTATGTACAATGCATGTTAGAAAGATTTCAAGTATATTATTTTGATGTTTGAAGGACTAAACTTTGATTATCTTTTCTAATCAATTTTCTGCAATGCTAAATGAGTGTGAGTGAACAGTATGGTAGACAGGAAATCCAGTTTGCTTCTACCACTTACGATCACTGTTCAACCCAGGGCAAATCACTAAGCCTCTCAGAGCTTCAGTTTCCCAATTTGTAAAATGAAAATTGAAATAGCACTGCGTCTTAGGTTTATTGTCAGGTTTGAGATTATTACAATGGGCTAGCTGAGGACAGTGCCTACAACCCAAGTTTTCAGTAAATTTTGATGGTTTTATTAATACGCTTGTCAGTATTTTTTTGTTTATTGATAACCTTTTTGACAAATTTACCCATTCAACTTCATTCTAACCTCAAAAGTAAGGAAGAACAAAGTTCTGAAAACTCTAGTAATATTCTGTACACACAGAACAGCTGAGGATCTAAAGTTTACCGCTAATTGAAATAAATAAATAAAAGGCCGACATTGTCTTGTATTGTACCAATCCACATGACAGTAGCCAAATGGCATAATTTAGTAGTGTATGTGTCACATGACAGGAAAAATCACACGTACCACTGTCCACCTCACCACAGCATCTGCAATATGTGTGCACTCCATGCTGGTGGTGGATGATGAGGAGTGATCTGTATAGAAGTAATTTTAATTGTTCAGTGTTCTATTAAAAAACCCTAGGAAATGCTCTAGAAAGTTTTCCAATAAAATATAAACAATTTGTAATATCCTATTTAACAGTAAGCTATCAGAATAATCTCTTACCCAGAATGGGTCAATTCCAGATAAAAGGCTTTATTACATAGAAAATTCTTTTAAGATATGCCTCCAAGTAATTAGATGCAATAAAATATACAAAACAGTAATTTAAGTCTTTGAAATTTTATATGTGCTATTGTTCACCCAATATCTATTAAAAGCTTGCTGTTTGTGTGATAATTACAAGATATTATAAGGAATAAGGATAAATAAGACAGGGTCCTTAATAAGACCTTGGAAGGTATAATAGGCATACTCAGGTGACTTTAAGCACAGGATACAAAAAACTGTGTGCTTTTTAGGATTTGAGCTGGCATTAAAGACTGACTAAACTTTGTGTGTAATTACAATGGCTATCATTCATCACGTGCCTTTTCTGGGAATGCACTTCATATGTTTTATTTCTTATCTTTACCAAACTCCTACAAGCTAGGTACTTGGTGCTATTATCCTTAATTTGCAAGTGAGGAAACTGAGGTTCGTAAGGTTAAGCTTGCCTGAAATCACATAGCAACCTAAGCCATCTGACTTTAATATGGGTCATTCCTGCCTCGCTACTTCTTGCTAGCGGGGAAGGGAGGGTGGGCTTGAGTGAGTGGGAGGGAAGTCACGTGGCTTGAGTGAGTGGGAGAGAGGGAAGTCCAGAGTGTGGCCGCGGATGGTCCTTACCTTTGACTCAGTTTAAGAAGCGGTGGTAAGACTGGGGATGGGAATAAGGCTGAGTAATGTGGACTTTGTCATGGGATCATGTGGAAGCCACGGTTATAAAATGGGAAATTTGGTATCAGTAAGTGGAATGTTGATGGGAAAGGAAATAGGAAGCAGAGAAACGTGAATAAACTACCGGAATATGTTATTGACATGAACAAGGGACCTGGCATGAAGATGAAAGGGGGAAATGCACATAAATACACTGGTTGTAGACTTGGCAAGTTGTTGGGGCAGCTTGACGGAGGAGTGTCGGGATGATTGTGGAGTATTGATTACAGTGGCGTGGAGAATATCTCTTCTGTTAAAATTGAGAAATAGATCTGTTGGTACAAAGATGAGTAGGCTCACTGAGATGGAGCTGGCCAGCAGAGGTGTCCTTGTTTGCCTCACTAAGTGTTAGCACTCAGAACATAGTGTGATTTGCTGTATTCACCTGCGTGTTGTGGATTTGCTCTTTCCTTGACATTCTTCATACGGCTCAAATTACTTTTTCCAGATAAATACAAGATAACTGTTTGTTGTCATTTGTTATTGTCTCATAAGAATTAAGTGCACCAGATCTTTTGAACTCTTTTATTTCTGGGTAAGCGGGAGTATACTGAATTACTTTTCTGTTTGTCTTCTTAGAGTTCAATGACTGACTCACTTTCAGTCTCTGTGGATAGAGGATCTTGAGATGAATCACAAGAATCGTGATGGTAGGGCAGCATGGTATATTTTCGTGTCACAGGAGCTGTGTTTCGGGGCCATGTCTTCTGCTAACCAGCTGGCTGATGTTAAGAAAGCTGCTTGACCTTTCCCACCTCCTTTTCTTTGCTCATTTGTGAAGTACTAATAGTAGTATCAGTTTCACTGGGTAGTTATGAGAATTAAATGAGGTACTGTAAGTAAGGAATTGGTAAAATGCTTGAGGTAGGGTGAGCATTAAATCAATGATTATTATTTTATTGTTTTCTTTCATTTTTGTGAGTGATTAGAAATGATAAGCTTTCCTTGAGTTTGGTTGTTTTTGTCTTAATAGATTTGACTCAATATTGCTTACAAATTTATTTTTATTAATAAGTGTTCCCATGAAACTAGTTCTTAATTAAGTAATTATCATTTTGTTTTAGGAGATTTCAATTTTATATATCAGTGATATTAAAGATAATACTTAAAAAAAATTAGCAGGCCAGGTGCAGTGGCTCAGGCATGTAATCCTAGCATCTAGGGAGGCATAGGTAGGAGGATCAGTTGAACCCAGGAGTTGGAGACACCCCCCCCCCCGGGCAACATAGTGAGAAACAATCTCTACAAAAATTTTAAGAAAAGAAAAATTAGCCAGGCAATGGTGTCATGTGCCTGTAGTCCCAGCTACTCTGGAGGCTAAGGCAGGAGAAAGGCTTGAGCTCAGGAGTTCTAGGCTGCAGTGACCTGTAATCATGCCACTGCACTCCAGTCTGGGTAACAGAGAGAGACCTGTCTCTTTCTAAAACAAACAAAATAAAAAGGGAAGATAGCAGTGAGAAGTTAATATAGGAAATCTAGTTATAACTTTCTTTGATTAACGGTAAGTTTGTTACTTGCACAAATACTTGCCCCTCTTTCACTAGATCTGGATTTTCTTGCTTGTTGTTGTAAGCTGAAACATTGGTCCTGTTTCTTAAGCATCTAGAAAATGAAAATGTTAGAAGTCTTCTCTTATTTCCTTCTTAACCACACACTAAAAGTTCACATAATTAGTTGATAGCAAGAGAAGAAATAGCTTGTTAGTTAGTACCTCTTCTCTTCTGTGTGCTATGTTTCTATGATATTATCCATGGAAATTCAGTCCCCAGTCCAGTGCTTCCTGTTATGATCCTCTAACTCCAAGTTCATGAGAATGGCCTACATCTCAATTTATTTACTTGTATAGAGCTGACTTTTCTGTTTCAAACACAGCACACATCTGCTTTTTAAGCATCTATTGACACCCTGAGCAGACCAAATGATTCTGCACAGAGAGGGTGGGTTTATTCAAAGCTGCCACATTTCATTTTTATAGTAACAAAACTTATTTTATAAAATCAAAGACTAAGTGCATATTGTAAGTATTTTTCACTAACTGCAGAGGGAACTTCTGTCTCAGGTTGTAAGAATGGATTTGAAAGGACATAAAAGACAAAGGAACAGTGAAATATCCAGGATTCAATGATAAAGTCTGTTTGAAACAGAAGACAAAAGGGACAGGTGAACTCAAAATAATTCATAAGGTTTGAGGAATTATTGTATTAGCCACTGAAACAGTAAAATCAGGGGAAAATGTCACCCATATTTTCACGGTAGACAAATTCATTTTGTTTTCAGTTTTAGGCAGTTGACTTTTTTTTTTAATGAAAGAATAGAATTACAACTTTAGAAATCTTGTCATCCACTATAAGATGTCTGCATCTTACAGCTGGGAAAAGTTGCAGTGGAGAAGTTTTTACTCAAGGTGATTAGAGCATAACAGCAGAATCAGAATTTTGAAACCAGGTGAAAAACCTCATAAGATTGTTAGAAATATGGAACCGTAGTTGTTGGTTGTATTAGCAATCAGTAGGATAGTATTAATCATCATTGACACAAGAGATCAGTTTTTTTCGGGAATGGACAATGCTTCTTAGAAGTTTCTTAGAAGAATCTAGAATATTTCAATTATATCACAACTTGTGGCTGTTTTTCACTGAAAATATCTAGTTCTCTGATCGGTAACTCATTTTGAGGTGAAAATGCACTTGACTCAGCCAACTCTGCTTGCTTGTGACTTATTTTGTTCTTCCAGTAAACACCAGACTACTCATATAAAACTGCTCTAGGAGAGGAATAGAAACTCTTCCCGCGTTAGAAACTCAGAACCTGAAAGTTATTTTCTCAACTCCCTTTTCTGGGACTTAGTGTCACAAACCCTGAGTGAACCAGTATTACACACGACCACTAAATTTTTTGTGCTTTTTATTTGCAAGTAGAAATTATTTATCCTTTGTGAATAAAAATTTTTCTTAAGCTTTCCTTCCATGCCTATCTCTAGGATCCATTAAAAATCTTCATGGCACTGTGAGTTTGGTGGTGTGCCTGTTCCACCTCATCCTGTGGGTATCAGGAGAATCCTTCTTTTTATCCCTGAGTCACGTTTAGATAGCTCACCGGGATCATGAGGGGTGGCCTGATGTTCTGGTTAGTTTAGAGGACAGCAACGTGTGTTATAGGAGGAGCTGTGGTCCAGGGAAGAACATAAACTTGGAAGTCAGACCTGGGTTCCATTGTTGGCTGGCCACTTTCTAGATGTGCATCTTGGTCAAATTATGTCACCTGTTCAGACCCTTCTCTCCCTAACATGAAATCAGAGGAGTCAAGTGAGGATTACATGAGAGAGAACGTAGGAAGAGGGTTTCATGTAGTGTGTAGGATTTATTCCCTGCCCTTCTCCCGTGTGAGGTCATGCCCACGATTCTGTTACCCTTTATTAACTGTAATTGCCTCTCACAGAAACTGACCTTTCTATGTTGCTATCTCAATTTCTGATGTTTTGAGGGAGTACTAGTGTATATAATACTCAATTTTCTTTTGTATGAATAATCCACATACCTCTGTAATGTTCACTTGTTTTTTTGTGTGTGTATGTATGTGTGTTCTCTTGAGACTAACTGTGTTCACTTTAATAACTTTGGCAATGTAAGTCCTAGTTACTTCTTTTATGGTACTTGAATGTCCAATACCCTCTCCTGTGGCTTATGGGCATGTTTCCCCTGCTCTGTTTTGTTTCCTTTTTATTCGCTTGTCTATTTTTGTTGTGTTTTTATTTGATGGCGATTTTTCAGGATTAGCACTGTGGAACAAGTCTGTTGTAATCAAGAAAAGTCTATGGAGCTATATCATACGTTCTAGACAGAGAATCAGCTATTCACATCCTTATACATCGTGGTTGAGTGCTTGGCTGTGATTGAAAACATGTTTTTGCAAATACTTGCATGTATTTTTTTTTTAAGTCTCCTGAATGTGCAGGTTGGTTGAGGGTGCAGTACTTCTGCCTAGAGGTAGACCACAAGTAAGCATTGATATGGTAATGGATTATTGCATATTTTCCGAACAGAGGATATATTTCAGGCATATTTGGCAGGAAAAAGTTAGTATAAGATTTTATAAGTCACTGTAGATAAATCTATAATGCAGATAATATTTGTAGAGTTTACTAAATTCAAAAACCTTTTACCTATGTAATTATTGTTTCTGATTCAGACATCCATCTTTTTACCATAAGAAAGATTGTGTTAGAATTTGGCCCTTCAGATAGAATCTTAAGTTGCTAAAGCCTTTTTCCTCTGTGTGGAATCACTCCAACATGTCTTTGGGGTCTAGTTGTATGGCTTGTATTAATAAAGTACAGTAACTCCTCACATATCACCAGGGGATTCTTGGAAACTGTGACTTTAAGCAAAACAACGTACCACAGATCCTCAAATAACTTCATTGTGTTCAGTGTTGTTTCCTTATAAAGTTGATGAGGAAAAATATGTTTTGTAATAAATTGTTTCACTTACAGTTGCAGTTTCCAGTAATACACCAAGTTGTAACAGGAGGACTGTTTGATGACATACATTCCCTCTAATATGGTGACTGTTTTTCCCCTTCAATAAAGTCCAATCAAACTACAGCTATAACTACATCAGTAAAACATAGCCTAACACAGTGGTTTTCTATGTTGGGTACACATTATAATCTAGGGAGCTTTTTTTTTAAAAAAAAATTGTGTCCAGTCAGTTAAATCAGACACTCTGGGTTTGGAACCGACTATTGGTATCTTTTTACTGTTACCAGATTCTTTCACTGTGAAGCCAAGGTTGAAAACCACTGACCAAAAGCGTCTCTTCAATATCACAATCTGTGGAAGGTCCACATCCCTGCAGTAGCCTCTCCTGGTCGCACCATTTTTAGTATTGCCAAAATTATGTACCTGTCTACAAGTGTCTTCAGGCAATCTAAAGTAAAAATTACATGTCTCCAAGAAAATGAATTTGTATGATTTTCTGGCTGTCCTGATGAAAAATAAGAAAATGTTAAAAATTGTATTTATCCTTGATCTCTTTCTCCATACGTGTTGGCATCCCTCCATTTTCCATTGACTTAATGTTCAGTTTTTCTCTTCACTGTTTTTCTTGGGTGACATTGGGAATTTTTACCATCTGATGAAGGCAGATGTATTTTCAAATAAAAATGTCTTAAGCATTTGTTCTTCCTACTATTCCTTTCTTTGGCAGAATATTCATATAGTTGATAAATAGTTTGCCTTCTTTAAATACCTTTTCATATAATCTTTGTAGCATGTTTCATGGGTATTTTAACCTAGTTTTATGGTTTTTCATGAAATAAGGTATTTTCTAAATATGTTACGCTGAATTTGACTGAAATAAGCAGTTGTACTGTATGTCTTTAAAATGATGATGATATCTTACATTTTAGGGTAGCACTTTCATCCTGAAAGATTCCGAAGTACACTGAGAATGGTTACAAATTATACAGTGAAGCATAGTCACCATTGTAGAGTGAAGCACGGCAGCTGTTTAACAGCTCATCGCAACACTACACAGCAGGTTAGGGTAGGAAGTGAAGAATAATACTGGATTCACTTGAAAAAATTGCTAGGGGGGTGAGGTAAGCAGAATGTAATTACCTAAGTTGGAATTGATCCAGAACACGAGGCTCACACCTCCAATCTTACAAGAGAAAGCTCTGATTCTTTAATAACCATGTACTTGCTTTCTACGTAACTGGAATGTAAGGGTGCTTCTAGCCTCTTGAGACTATCAGCGTGTGCTCTGACAACGTTCTAATTGAGACTTAAGAAGAAAAGAAAAGCTCTCTCTTTAAAAACCCACACGTTTACACTAACTCGGGGGTGATTGAAAGCTTTCTGTTTGTATGCCATTTTTTGCTCTTAATGGCTCTTCGGAGCTTGTCAAGGATTCTAAGGCCATATTCAGGATTTAAAAAGAATTCCCTGATATATTAATAATGCCTTCCTTGGGCATTAGAGAAGTAGTGCTCATACCTTTACCATATTTTCTAGCACCAAGATTTAGCTTTTACTTTTCTGAGATGTTTGAGCAGTCCTCTTATTTCTTTTCAAAACTTATGAATGATTTTAATTACTGCCCCACACATACTTGTTTTCCTAAGAAAATTGTGGAGGAAAAGGTGATTGACCATTCTTTAGGAACCATCACTGGTTGGGCTATATATGAAAAAATTGTAACTTTATTTAGGTCCAAAACTTCAATTCAAAAAATGTCTAGGAAAGGAGGCAGGTGTCAGGTTGGGTTTTCATTTGGGTAAACAAACAAATCAACATCCAAGGAAGCAAATAGAAATTAAGGATAGGAACACAAGGTAGCAGAAACATGTTACTAAACCAAGAACTGAACATCAGAATGTGGTTTGTGTGAGGAATGTTTGAAACATACAGTAGTAACAGGGCCCTGGGTCTGAAACCAGCACCAGGGAGAGCTCCCCGTGGTGGTGGCTGCTCCCTGCTCTTCAGCTCTTTTCTGTTCAGCCCTGCCCTCAGTCTGGTACATCTAGCCTGGTAATGCCTATAAAATCGAGAAAATGGACTTTTCATCCTTTAAATGTTAATGTTAGGAATAAGTTTATACTATAAGTGAGGTGCTGTAAAATTCAGTTTACATATCTTATTTAATTCACACAACCTTATGTGTTAGGTATGATTACTAACATTTGGATATGAGAAGATAAAGTTAAGTAATCTGCCTACAGTCGCATTTCAAATGAATGGTGATACCGTAAGTCAAACTTTGATCTGCCAGGCTTTAGAGATTGTGTTTGTAATAATTGTAGCGAAAGTTACATGGGGATGAGGTCATTGCTGTGGCACTTATTTCTAAAAGCAGAGAGCTGTAGGGCCATTCTGGGAGGGTTGAACACAGTCGAGAAGGAATTTAGAATACCTCTAGTAACAGGCTCAAGTGGGGATAACCTGTGTATCTCTTTGTGCTCCAGAACCATTGCAGATAGACTGGTTAGAACTTGTAGACAGTTCATTAGGGCTCTTTCTTTTGGCACGGTAGAAGTCATTTCAGCAAAGACACCATGTGTTGGCTTGTTTAATAAAGATTCTTGCATTCCTATGAATTTGATCACAGTGACCTAAGTTAATTAAATGCTGTGATATTTTGATTCTAGGTCTTATATCTCTGTTGTATTGCCTGTTTTACTTCCTCTTAAGACATACTGGCATGAGTAGCTATAAAAGATCTTCTACCCTGATTTAAACGATATGGAAGCATAAGCTTGCTTTTTCAAATATCCATGTATCTAATGTAAAATACAAGAACTTAAAATTATGGAGCATATTTCAGTCTATAGTAAAAAGGTCATTTGTCCAACACAATAATAGTTGTATGCATTGTAAAATAATTTTAATACTATATAATACAAATGAAAACTCAGTTTAACATCAGAGGTCTTGTAGGTTCAGTTTATGCCTAAAGCAAATTCAAATGTTCAGTTTATCAAATTTCTAAAAATGCCTCATCACAGAAGAACTGACAGACCTTTAATCATAGCAATATTACTGTGTCAATTTTAAAGACAGTTACATTGTTATCTATTGTTGTACTTTTGTGATAGAAAAAATAACAATCCAATGAGTAATGGAGAAGTAATCAAATAATTGATATAGTATTTAAAAAGAGATAGAAATCCTTTCTTATGTAGGTCATATTCATCTAGATTTTAGGAGATATTAGCCCTAAGAGAGAGGAATCATTTTGCATATTTTAAGGTGGTCCTATTGCCTTTCGTACTAGGCATTCAACCCCAGCTGCATTTTAGAATTTTGTGGAAGTTTCAAAAGTCCTTATATCCAGGCAGCACCCAGACAAAATAAATTTGAATTTCTGAGGATAAAACTTAGATATCAGTACATTTTAAACTTTAAACTTACTAAATGAAGCATTTACATCGTATACACATGCAGATAATTGCCTGGAAGAGGTGAAAGAAAATATTCATTCTTGGAATGCAGAGGGGTATTTTGAAGGGTGGTGTAGGATGCTTATTGAAATAGGGTGCCTAGATAGATCTAATACTAAATAAATTATAGGCTGAAATAGAATTGGGTTTAGTATTCTTTTCATTAGCAATGACTTGAGTGAAATACCTAGAGAAAAACACAGAATGCCCACAGTTCACCTGGCCACTTCTGTACTGTCTTTCCCCCTCAACTTCAGCAGCTAGCCAACTTAAAGCCTGAATCTTGATGATGAATAGCTCTTAGAATTTTTTCTTAGCTCGTGTAACTTCAGTAGCAATACTTCTAGTGTCTTACCCTTATAAAATAGCACTAAACTATTTTTCTCAATAAATTCTACTGACATCTGGTCCCACAGATTAATTATAAATTGCATAGAGTACTGCCCTTTGTCAGTTCTAAATGTGTAGCTTTATCTTCTCTTTCTCCTTGTCTTTCCAAGCTAAATGGAATTAGGGGCTTAAAAAACCCTGATTTACATGGAATCTATTCCTATTCTCTTATTTTAAACAATAGTGCCATTAATTTTCATTCTAGACTCTCTGGTTCCTCTACTATTTTCATTATTATTATTATAATTAAAAAAGAATCATTTCTATTTTTACAAAGCCCTTTATTTCACAACATTATATAAACATCTTTTTAGAAAATAATTTTCTTCAAATGTTGTTACTTTTTTTAAACCTAGTTTTCTTTATAAATTGAACTGGGAATACCAAGTAGCTTTTTAAATTTTATTCATCTTTGTTTTTTTTAATTTTTGAGGAGATGATGAAGGGGTCAGGAGTATCAAAAGGGACTTAGACAACCATGGAAATAAATGTCGGGCCACTTTGCCATGGGTACTTTAAAACACCTCATGGTAGAAGGAAAGGGTAACTTTAGGGCTTAGATCATTTATCACTGAAATTATAATGCTGGCGCAGCTCGGCAAACATTTCTTTACAGGGTTTCATAGACATTTCACAATAAATGTCTTTTGTTAAAATGGTCTTAGGTCCCATAAAGCAGAGTCCGTATTCTAGAAGGAATTCCTTTGCAGTTATTTAATAGTGTTCTTTTCACAAGGCCTTTCTTCCCCCTACTTTTTGCTCCCATTGCAATTCTAGTATCTTTGACCAGGGGGTAGACACAGCGAACACTGAGTCTTAGCTGTTCCCTCTAAATGATTGAAAGGAAAGAAAATACAGCCTTTGAGAGTTATATTTCAGTATGGGAACTATTATTACTGAGATGCTGATGCAGTTACTTCCCCTTTGAAAGAGGGCAAAGTAGGATTGGAAAAGTGGAGAAAGTAATTGGTTGGACGTAACAAAGACCTTTCCTGTAATCCCTTGAAACACTATCATAATCAATAAATGGCAGAGACAATTGTATGTTTTTGTGGGTTAGGCACCTCTCAAAATGGTATGATTTAAGAGGTAGCTAAGAAGGTCTGAGCTCCCCTCCGAGCAGCTCCCTCATATTTCCAAAAGTTCTGTCACCAGTGAGAGTAGAGTTCTTACTGGAATCCCTGTTTGGAGTTGATGGTTGCTGTAAAATTATATATAAAATTCCCTGAAATTATATATAAAACTTCATGGGAATGTGCACATGTGCATGTTTTTTGAGAAAATTCATAGCTATCATTAGAGCTTTATGTCTCTATAAAGATTCTTCTTAAAAGCAGATTTCTATCATACAGTGTTCATTTTTAATTTAATGTGAATTTGGTCAAAGTGATTTCCGTCTAGGAATCTTACTGAGATGAGGAGTTAGCCTCTATATCTATAACAATTTAGATGTTTTGAAGGTCAAATCTGTGTTTTCACAACTCAGAAGGTAAAGGAGTTTAGAGTAAAAGATACTGGGGCAGCTGGACTTGAGTGAGAGGTATTTCAGGCCTTAAATACCTACACAGAGGGCAGCATGATGGTAGTAGATAGAAGACTTAGCCGCAGACATGGTGGAAGGCAACCAGATGGAGCTTGTCTGAAGATATTTTTCACAACTTTTATGTCAGCTGATACTAGAGGAAATTAGAATTCCATCACCAACAGAGTTTTATTATATACCACAAATCGCAGATTTTTTCTTTTATATTCTTTCATAAAATTTCTGGAGATTTATCATATAACTTCTTTCCAACCCATAGCTATCTGATAGCTCCTAATGATATGTAATAACAATAACTTTGTCACATTACGCTGGTGTAGCATTGGAAACTAATGCCACTTTGATCTGGGAGTCAGTTGTATATATTCAGTAACACTGTGTAGTCTCTAGAGCAGTATTCTTATTACTTTTGGGTTTTCTTTCTTTCTTTTTTTTTTTTTAGAGACTAGTTCTCATTCTGTTGCCCTGCCTAGAGAGCAGTATCCTGTTCACAGATCACTGCAACCTCAAACTTTAAACTCCTGGGCTCAAGTGAACTTCCTGTTTCTGCCTCCCAGGCAGCTGGGACTACAGGATTGCAACCGCCACACCCAGTTAATTTTTCCATTTTTCATAGAAAACAGATGTAGAGATGGGGCCAGCTATGTTGTTCTGGCTTGTCTCTAACTCCTGGCCGCAAGTGATCCTCCCACTTTGGCCTCCCAAAATGCTAGAATTATAGGCTTCAACCACTGCACTCAGCCATGGCAGGTATTATTAACATATTTTTTTATATGAGTAAACAGAGTATGCTTGTATTCTAGAGGCTCAAGGACTAGTAAAGGAGAAAAAAATAGAAGGACAATATTAATAGCAAGAGCATTTGTGTTTCAATAGTGTATGTTTTACCTTTATGATTTGGTATTCTGTCTTATTTTCTGAGTAGGGAAACCAAAGCATAAAAGACCTGTGTGACTTAGCAGAGGGTCTATAGGCAGCCAGAGGCAAGGCTGACCTCCAGCCCAGGCCCTTGGATTTGAGAACCTTCATGTTTCACCACTCTGCTGTATTGCTCCCTGGTCATTGTACCATATAATGAGCACAGTCTGTATGAGGTGCAGTCAGAAGCAGAGTTAGGACAGGAAATGCAGAGAAGGTGACATTAGGCCTGTGTCTTAGGGAATGGATAAGAGCTCCTTGGCCTCTCTAACAAGGAACAGGAGGGCATCTTCATCTGAGTGAGTATTCGAAGCGTGGTAGAACTCGCCTTTTAGAAAGCCAGTGGCTCCTCCCAGCAATACCTCAGAGTGCTGATATATGTTAGAGTTTAGCTAAGGTTTCACTTGGTTAGTGCAAAGTTGGAATCTGAATTCCATATTCTGAATTCCTTGCTGCCTCTCAGTCCCACCTGATTGTAACTCTTTGCACAATTATGTAAATAATAATCTCTGGGAATTAATCCTGCACCACGTCACTTCCTGAAGACAGTTCTTACTCTTCATCTATCTGGTCTTTTGCCCAGATGTTATCAGTCCTATATTTAAACTTTAATGTTCTTTTATAGTGTATAATTGTGAGGATTAATCTATGAAACATTTATTTATACTGACAATGCATCTAGGTTCTGAATAAGTCCTGGGGACCCAAAGTTGTTAAATCTTTGCTACCCTGGAATTTTTATGGCTCACATTTTTATACTCAATGCAAATTCAACATCATATAACATTGTTTTGCTAAAATTAAAAAGCTGATGTTTGTACTTTTATGAATAGCCAGAGCTGTTATAAGACATGTCCTGTGTTTTTAGAATATTTTAAGTTCTTTATCTTGGTAATAATCAAAGAGATATTTAACTTTCTTGAACATGGGTAAATCTTTGCATTCAACAGTTTTTGGTTGAATTTTAAAATGGAATTCATAAGAGCACTGATTGATAGAGTAACTGTTTTCAGATGCCATGGCATTTTTGCATCATGCTACAGAGTTGAAGACAGATGAGAAAATAAAATAATAGCTGATCCCACTTGCAGCTGATATAAACGTTGAAGGACAGTGACACATTTCAAGTCACATAACACACCAGATTGTTAGGAGATAAATGTTGGTTTTTAAATATTAGTGCACTATAGGTCTTAGATCAATCTTGAGTACTTTAAAATACTTCAGATTATATATCTGACATTTGATGTATATGCATAGAAAAGTAACAAGTAACATTTTGAAGCTCACTAACTTTTTTCACAGAAAACAATTCCTATCAATCTGTCAAGTAAAAATTAACCTCACACTGACCTATTTAAAAACCCAAGTCAGTTATTTACCATAATGGGAATGAGACATAAGCAAAAGAGAATCATAATATTTAGCACTCAAACTTTAGAATTTTGGTACTCTTAAAGGTTTTTTTTGTTTGTTTGTTTTTTAACAGTTCTCACTCTGTCACCCTGAATTGAGTGCTGGCATCATTGCTCACAGCAACCTCAATTTCTTGGGCTTGAACAAATCTCCTTGCCTCACCCTCCCAAATCACTGAGAGTACAGGCATCTGCCACAATGCTTAGCTATGTCTAACAGTTTAGTTGGCTATTTCTTTATTATTTTTAGAAGTCTAATGTGCTTTAAAAATTCTGTACTGCCATATTAATTTCAGAAATGGAAAATTTTCATATTCTATAATTTTTTCTTCTAAAGAAGATGTATGGGCTAAATTATGACAATTTAAAAAATAAGGAAACAGGGATCAAGGATAAAAGAGGTAGAAAATAGTTAAGAGTTGGCAGACTCAGAAAGTGGAAAGGTAAATAAAAGCATTGATGATTTTACTTGATGCTTTTATGAGGTTGAATTTGAAAAAAAGTCGAGGCTGTGAGCTGTGTGGATCAGCGCTGTCCAAGCCCCTGAAAGTAAAAAATGATAGCCTCTTGCCAGTGTGAGAATAGTGCCGGCTAGCGGGGAGGACATACGCTGGGAGTCAGGATAAGTGGACGCTGCTCGCCTAGTTAAGGTGCTGACGGAAGTGAGGGGCATTTACTAAGGAGCACCAGGCATCGGGTAAGGTGCTATCCTTGTGAGAACACATTTAGATGGCAGAAAGCAGTCTTCACACAAGAGGTTGGAACCTATCATTGAGTAGTTACTAGAATAACACCATCCCCCCCCACACACAAAAAAAAGTAAGACCCTGAAGAGCATTTAGGAATGAATTTTGAAGGAAGTATGGCCTTTCAGGTGGGCTCTGGGTTCTTACTGTCTGCTCTTAGCTATAGGATCTTGGGCTCAGCTTTCTTACCTGGAAAATGGAAGCAATAATGTTTACCTACTAGCCTTATGGTTTTGTAATTAACGTGGAAGAACTTTACAAATCAGGAACAGTGGACAAAGTCACAGTGATACAATGATACCAAAAAACCAGAGATAGGTTCCCTAAAGAGAACATCTGTATACAGTAGAATCTCTGTAAGTGGAACACCCAAGGGACTGTAACAAACTGGACAACGTGAGGAATGAGGCCTGCGTACTGATACATACATGTGGTGCATGTTCAGTCTGAAAATTAGGTCAATTGAAGGAGGTGGTCAACTGTGGAGGTCCTACTGTATTCATGTTTGTTCTTTTTCTCTTTCTGCCTTTTTCTTTCTCTCTGTAGGGATGAGTGGAACCACAGAAATGTTTCTGTTTTAGCTTATTTGAACCTACTTCTTAGATACGGGATATGGAAGTCCACAAGCCCTTGAAGGCACTGTGTATTTAAGTTACATGTTTGCAATCTATTGCCCCATGTGTAAGCCCCATGAAGATGTGCATGGATTGCCTATGCTAATGGAAGAACGTGTGTAGGGGGATATATACCAAATGTTACCTGTAGCTACTTCTGAATAGTGGGATTAGGGTGATTAAAAAATTATTTTCCTGTTTTGCTTGTCAACATTTTCTAAACTGTCATTAATTTTATACATATATATTATTTCCTGTATCTGTCTATATAAAAAATACACATACATACTTCCCCACCACCACACACAAACAAAAATCTCATATGGAAACTTGACCTTGGCAACTTATAGCTTGCTTCCCTTGCTAGGCTAAGTTGACTGATGCATAGGCAAATGCAGAATTTATTTATTTATTTTTAATTTACTAGAAGATAACACACCTGGCAGAAATTACTGACCCGTGGCACGTTATGGTATGTAATTTGGGTAATGGAGAGCTGTGTTTTTCATGGGATATATTTTGATCATTCAACATGCTACTGTACACCTTACTGATTCTCTCCCTGGATGGCTTCTCTTGTGAGATTTCTGTTCCTGTTGCAATTGCAGTAGCAACTCTAAGGAACAGATTTGTGGGATTATGCTTTGTATCTCCATGCCTGTGAGTTCCTGAAGTTCCTGGTTTCTTTAGCCATGCCCTGGAGCAGTTTGCCCTGCCATCTCCAGTGAAAGGACTTCTGTGACTACTATTTGCTTGTATTTATTATTAAACTTTTGCTCAACTTTGACCATGTACTCTAGCTGTATACAAATCTTGGAGAAAGACATGATAGCTACTCAGTTACGACCTGTGTGTGATAGAGAAGACAAATAAGGCATAAAAGTGGCACGGAAAGGAATGTGCACAGGTGAGAAATGACTAGTCCCGTGTTTCTGTTGTTTCATTATTTCTTCCAGTGACATTGCCATCAGGCACTTTGAATGGTGCAAACAAGAAGTGCCAAGAGAAAGCAAAACAGCGGTAGGTGACCAAAACACAGTTGACACATGACACAGCAGAGTGTCGGCCTAGTCTACCATCACTTTCTTCTGTTTGCCTCATTGGCCTTTGTCTGGGTTTTAGTAGGAAGCATGTAAAAGGAGATGCCAGAATTAACTTTTTGGGAGGCAACACTGATAGGAAAGAGGAGTCCTGAGTAGTTTTAGAGAATCCAGGTTGGCCAACCGCCACATGAATTTATATGCAACTTTGGCTATACAGAGCCTTGCATACATTTAGCCAAAGCCTTTTCCCTTTGAATCACTAAGAAGGAGGTAACCACCATAGAATTTTCAGATTGTTAAAGCTGCTTTGAATCTTAATGATTGGTTTTTCCTCAACATATGTCTACAGTATGTTCTTAAATATATGGATTCAGACACCTCCAGGACATGAATCGATCCCGTTTTCTTTACTTACCATCTAGTTGCTCAACTAAGCTTTCTTTGTTCTAGCAACAGGTTAGTTATACAGTATCTCAGATGCTGAAATCTAAACGCAACCTGTTTTGTTTGTCTTATTTTGTTTTGTAGTGTTGGGCATTACTCATGTACATATACCACATTCCCATAAATCTCAAATTTTGTATTTACAGAGAAATTTCTCCTGAGAGTTAAGGTCTTGTAAAACATTCTTGTTCTACAGCATGAACGAATTATTATACTCAAGGGCATTGAAAGTGAAGTGTACTGAAGAAAAGAATTTTTTCATTAAAATGCAGTTTATATTGATAAAACAGATTACTAGCATTTGATGAAATGTGAAACTTGGAGCTCCCCATATCGCTAAATTGCCAGTAGGTTTATTTTGGCAGGTGGAGCCCACATATATGTAACATATAAGGGGCCAGACAGTATACCTATTAGCATTACATTAGATTAAATCATCTTTTGGTAAAATAGTTTTTAAACAGAAAAAAGTACGATATCTGTGCTGTGACAAGCAGGCTGTGGTAGCTAAGATTATTAGAAAATAAAAGCTGTTGTGTTATCAGTTTTGGCACAGTCATTTATCAATCAGTATTTTAAACATTGACAAGTGGTAATTTAATAGGGAATGACCCAGTTGGCAGGAAGTTCTAATGACAGATGATGCAAACTCATTTATCACTAAGGGGCTCTGCTGAGCTTCTTACCTTTCTCTGTATCGCAGCTCATATTTTCCAAGTCTGGGATGTGAGAAGCCACAAAGGGCAAATCTTATGGCACGAAGCCTGAAACCACTCCCAAGGAGAGAAGAACGTTAACGCTTTAGGAGCCCACACCTTTTAAAAACAATACTCCATACTGTGGTTCTCATTTTAAAACCTAGGTGAGATTGATATAAGAACATGCGGTATGCTATTTACTTAGACTTTTCTACAAAGGGAAAGTAAAGCAGATTAAATTTTGCATGAAATACAGAAAGAGATGCTTTAGAAAACATTAAGACAATGACGAAGGCAGACATTCGGGTGGGAAATCCACTCTTATTAGAGCTGCTTTCCTCCCTGCCGTTAATAAATCATTCCTCTCTGGCTGTTTTCAAGATTTTTTTCTCTGTCTTAGTTTATGAAAGTTTGTCTGATATGCGTTGTTACGGATTTTTGGAGATTTATCCTCTTTAGGGCTTTCTTATCTTTTTGAGTCTGTATGTTTATGTTTGTCAAATTTGGGAAATTTTCAGACAATTTTTCTATACTTTTTTTTCATCTTGACCTTCTTCCCCTATTCGTCAGGAACTCCAAATGACACAAATGTTAGAATTTTTGTTACTATTTTTTTCTATTGCTCCGGTTGGCTAATTTCTCTTGTTCTCTCTTCAAGTTTACCGATTGTTTTCTTTATCTTCTCCATTCTACGATTGAGTTCATTTATTGTATATATTCTGTTTTTTAGTTTTAAAATTCCTATTTGGTTCTTTTTTTGTTTTACTTTACCCTTTCTTTCTTATTCTCTTTTTCCCAGAAACTTTCATTCCACTTGCTTCAAATGTATTTATAATTACTCCTTGAATCATTTTCATGCTGGCTGCTTTAAATCCTTGTCAGAGAATTCTAACATCTGTGTAATCTCAGTTGGCAAGTGTTGATTGTCTTTTCTCGTTCAGTTTGAGATATCTTGATTCTCAGTATGGTAAGTGATGGTCTATTGAAACCTGGACATTTGGTCTTGTGTTGTTAAAGTCTGGATTTTATTTAACTCCTGTATTTTTTTACATGCTTCTTCTGACACCGCTCTGATGGGTGAAATGGCTGCTGCCTCATACTGTGAGGTAGGGGTAGAAGTCTGAGTTCTTCCTAAGGCCTCTGTTAACCAGGCTTAAGGGGAAGGCTCCTTGGTGCCTTATTACCCCTGAGCTATGGTAGAAGTTCTGATTCTCCCTGAGGTTCCCTCTGACATCACATCACTGGAGAAAGAGAGGAATACCTTATTCATCCTGGGATGAAAGTCCAGCTCCTAATCTGTGCCTTCTTTGGTATTGCTGTAGCAGAGGTGATAGCTTGGCACAGGTGAGAATGTAGGTTCTCTAGTAGGCCTTTGCTGCCATAGTTGGGGCACAGTTTTCACTGTGCTGTTTGTCTGGAGAAGAAAAGTTACTGTCTAAGAGCTCTTTGTCTTGCTGTGTTGCCCCTTTTTTGATCCTTTGTCTAGAAAGAATAGGGATATTATTGGGGGGGAGGGGTGTCTGTGCCCATTGGCATTTCTAAGTTGCTGGCTTACCTAGTAGTCAAAAAGAGAACCAGGAAGCTCATTACTATCACATTCCTTAGGTTCCAAGTTTCCTAGCCAGTGTTTTCTTCCCTCCACCTCTCAGAATATTCTTATTTTTGTTTTATCTATAATGGTCACTGTTTTTAGTTGAACTTAGTGGGAGGAATAGGGAAAGGTATATCTATAATATTTCTTCTATTTAGATTATATAGTAGGAAATCTTCATACTTGTCTCAAAATACAGCAGAGGTTCTAGATATATGTATTTGTTGTCATTTGTTAAATTGCCTGATTGTTCTGAATGGTAAAGTCTTATGCAACAATCCCAGGGGTTATTCTTTTCAATATGATATAAGGTTATGCCAGTATAGTACTTTCGTGGAGAAGTATTAGTACCAGTATAGTACTTTCATGGGGAACCATTTAGGTTATTGTTTTTTATGTTTGTTTGTCTCAGACAAGATCTCACTGTGTCACACAGGCTGACATGCAGTGGTGCTGTCATAGCTCACTGCCATTTCTAGCTCCTGGCCCCAAAAAGTCCTCCCACTGCATCCTCTCAAAGTGCTAGGACTAAAGGTGTGAACCGGCTGAGATTATACTTTATTTAAGCATAATTGATGAGTAGTAAGCTTTTTATGCATAAATATTTTTAAGATTGAAAGTTTATGGACAACCAAAGTAAGTATTTTCTTCTGTAATGATGAACATTTGGATAGTTTAGAAAATATGCTTCGTGATTATTTTGTTTATTGATACTTATTCTGAAAACAAGTACTCTTAACCTCTCATTTTTTTGTTTTATTTTTATTTTTTTGGATTTCCAGCAGAGTTAATAGAAACTTTATAAGAACTCCTCTACTTTTTGTTTTTGTTTTTGAGACAGAGTCTCACTCTTTCATCTGGGCTAGAGTGCTATGGTATCTGTCTAGTTAGTTCACAACAACCTCAAACTCCCGACCTCAAGTGATCATCTCACCTCAGCCTCCCAGAATGTAGGATTACAAGTGTGAGCCACCATGCCCAGCCTGAAACTGTATACAAACAATTCCTCTTTCCAGTACTGTATAGGACTCTGGCTATGTAACTCGCTGGCAAATCTCAGTGGAGGAAGAGAAAACGAAAGACGACGAAGGACAACTAATGCTGTTCTGCTCAGAGAATGTCCAGCACTCGGAATCACCAAGTTCTGGGGATATGGGGAACTCATGTCTGACCAGGGACTCTGCCTGAGGCTGCCTAGTAAGGCTTCCAGGTATCTGTGCTCAGACTTAGGGGGGCCGAACAGTTTATATATGGCTTGTCAGAAACAGAGTCAGTCCTGGTTAAGGGGGAAGACATTAGTGCTGTCACCCTGCACTTATATTCTAGGGCCTGATTACTGGTGCAGTCCTATCTGGAGACAGGTTGGGGCCAGCCATCTGTGGAAAAGGCCTGTTGGGTGGACTGGCTTTCAGAGGTGTGAGCCGTGAAGGGGACTTCAGGGAAAGAAACAAGAACCTAGGCTTTTTATGGACATGCCCTGGATGGGGAAATGGAAGCCGCCTTCCAGACCTTTATTCTCTTCATACATGCTGCTCCGCAGGGCTCTGTGCTTCAGTATCTGACAGGCTCTCAAACCGCAGATGAGCCAGGCTAGGGAGAATGCAAGGTCATGCCAAGAGTCAGTCTGGCACATCAGCAGAGTAGGATGGAGAAACTCCTTCTGGGTGATTTTCTTCTGCGTTTTATATAGCATTCCTCCTATACTTTTAGGATCAGAAGACAAGTGGGAATTACAGGAATTTTCTTAAGCTAGCAATCTGTTCCCCTGGGAACCAAGCAGTAGTGTTTTCTTTACAATACACTGGGTGCACTGGGAAGACCCTGACATGAGAATCAGTTGTAAGATTAGGAGCCACAGGTAGACTGTAGACAGTGTCCCTACCTCATCTAAGTAAACCAAGACTGATAATATCAATATTTCTCCCTCACAGGATTGTTTTGCATGGATACAAGTTTTAAAGGGTTTAACAGTGTTATCTTTTCATAATGTAATATTCCATGAAATATTTGCACAAATTCAGATACTTTTTTGTCTAATTTTTGTTTTCTGTTATATAGGGAAAAACAATCTTTCCTTAGTAGAAAAATTAACACAGGAGAACAAATCTACAGACATTGAGACTGTCCTATTCTGTAGTTTTATTAAGGCCTAATTGCATATTTGTAGACTTTTTGGACAGTGACAAAAAGATACTATCTTGATATTGACCAAACAGTACTATTTTGATATTTCCTTTAGATTATCCATTTCTAAAATCTTTCTACTAATTAAACGTCAGCATTTCTGGGTTTTCTTTTTTCTTTGTAGTTATAAATATAATTTGCTGATAATGATGTCCTTACAACTCAGAGGGAACATAGAAAAATTAGCAAAGCCCTGACTAACTACTTTTCCCTGCAGCACTATGGCTAGAATTCTAAAAATTCTTCAGTAAATTTGTCTGCTGTGCATTTCATCCTCTTTTTCTTGTTACCAGCACTCAGCTGTCCTGTTAGAGTTTAATCGCATGCCGGGTACCTAAAAGGTACTCAAGAATTGTTTTTGCATGTGTGGATGGATGAACAGCATCCCTTGACTGAGTCAGGTTCATATGATGATGCTCCCTCTTAGGCTCCAGTGGCCCCTCGGCCACCAGTTTTATGTCGCATTCTATTCCCCAGGCTCTTCGTCTGTTATGTAATACTAAAAAAGTGGTAGCCAGTTGTCTAATACACAGGTCTGTGTTAACCTATTAAGGCTGCTAGTGGACCTATCAGAAATAGGTTCATAAGGAATTTCTATATTAGCCTTACAGTAAGCACTCAGTAAAGGTTAGCTGCTATCATCATCATCACTATCCAGAATATTCCCCTGTAGCCATTAGTTTTCCAGTTTTGTTCCAAAGAACCTCTGGGATGCTAAGAATTTTCTCAGCTAATAGTGAGGATTTGGTGGGGGTAGGGGTAATTGGGGGGGTAATTGGAAGGGGTAATTCCCTTCCTTTTTTTCCTCATTTTTCTAACCAAATATGTTCTCCTTATATGTTTGATATATTTGTACTCCTAGTAAATTTTATTTTTGACAGGATTCTACTGCTCAATATTCTTTTTTCAGAAGAAACACTGTGAGGAATGTGCTGGGTGCTTGAGAGTACAAGATGAACATAGCTCTTTTCTTGTGCAGATGGAAGCAACAAGAGAAGGAAGGGACGGACCACTTTCAGAGTGTGTTCTTAAGTAGATAATGTGTGTGATCCTTAAAATGAATGCTCTGCTTCCTGAAAGCCAATATATCCAACAGGACGCATCATGTTATATCACACCACCCTCACTGTCCTTTCTGTTAGGGCACCTAGGTTAGTGGATGGGCAGGGGCTTTGTTGCCTACCAGCTATTTGACCTCTTATTTTGTTATTTTTACTATGCTCTGTGATGCTTAGTGTTGAAAGCTATAAAATGTTAAAATGTCAAAAGTCATATTTCCTCATTGACTTATTGGAGTTAACTAAAACTAAAACTTTTATTTTTTTTTATGAAACAGAGACTCTGAATAGAGTGCTATGTCATCATAGCTCACAGCAACCTCAGTCTCTTGGGCTCAAGCACTCTTCCTGCCTTAGCCTCTACAAAAGCCTGCTACAAAGCCCAGGCAGTTTTTCTGTTTTTAGCATAGGCAGTGTCTCGCTCTTGCTCAGACTGGTCTCAATTGTTAGGTCCAAAAATTCTCTCCCAAACAGCCCCAACAGACGAATCCAAGACACACTCCGATGTAAAAGGCATGAGGTGAGGCTTTATTCAGACCCGGGTCTGGACTCTCTTCTCCTGGCATGCAAGCCTAGGACGAGCCCCGAACCCGGGGTGGAGGAAGTTTTTATGGGTACAGAAAGCAAGAGGGGTAGGGTCGGATACAAGTACACTTTTCATGGGGGGTTGGTGATTTCATTCGTAAAGGAGGATTTGCATTGGTGGCTGATGATTTCACTAGTAAAGATGAATTTGGATTGGTACAGGTGAGGGGTGGGGGGTCCCTTAACTGGGGGCTAGAGTTGGTGTAACCTGATTACCTGTATTTCAAGGTAATAGAAACTTATTGTTTATTATAGCAGCTATTTGCCTAAGGTGACTCAGTTTATGGCTCAGTGGCTGTGCAACCTGGGGTGGGGGAAGGCAGCAGGGTGTGGCCCTGCAGGTTTCACTGGCAGACGTTGGGGTGGAAGAGCTATGCAGTAAACAGCTAGGAATGGGGCTTGTACTGTGGCTTGTGCTGTAAACAACAAAATGGAGCTAGTTTGGCTCTCACACGATCTCCTGAGCTCAATAGGTTTACCTGCCTTGGCCTCCCAGAGTGCTAGGATTACAGGCTTGAGACACTGTGCTTGGCCTAAAAAAAACTTTTTTAAACAATACTATACCTGGTATACCTATTGGCCTCAGTAAATATACATGCATACTACCCACTTAGGAAATATTAGATAACATCAGGTAGAACCTATTTTAAAATTTAATAGTTCAATTGTTTAAGTCTCATCTTTTATTGTTTGTTTCATCTATAAACTGGGTGATCACAAGGATTTTGTAAGGATTAATGACTGAAAACAGAAAGTGTCACATGCTGACCAGGGTACCTCACGTGTGGTAAGTGCTCAAGACATTTTCCTCCTCTTCCTCACTCTTTTGAGGTGCCACAAAACACAAAGCAGAACTTTAAGTGACACTGAGAGAGGGATGATTGAAAGAATAATGAGTGATGAACATGATGTTTCAGAATTATCTCGAGAGACCAAAGTAGTGACTGAGATGTACAAAATGACATTTGAAAGAATGTTAACGCTTACATTCAAAAAGGGGATATATAGTTATATGTTTATAATTATATGTGTGTGTGTTTAAGGGGGCCATAAAGCTCATGTGCAGTTTAAAATAGTGTGCAATTTAAAAGTCCACACAAATTTTGTGGCCATCCTGCGTGTGTATGTGTATAATCTCAAACAAAACTTCTAAACATATTTGAAGAGTCTCGAAGTACTTAACCTGGAGAAGGAGAATTCATTGCGGAGGCTAAATAGGTAGATTCACAGAACCTTAGTGCTTGAATGATTATGTGCCAGTGTGAGTACATTTGTATTGTGTTGTTCTCAAGAAAAGAATTACAGCATGGTAATTCTCTGCAGGAGGTAAAGATAACATTTCACAACAAGGCCATCATTCTAATAATTAGATACAGTTAACAATGAGGTAGGGTGTGTGTGTGTGTCTGTGTATATATATGTGTATGTATATATATAAGAAATAAGGTTGGCATAATTAAGATGTAGAGGTTCTTGTGTGAGAGGTAGCTAAGGGACAAAGGGTCCGTGGGATTTAGGAGTGGAGGAGACGTCACATTTCACTGTCCTGGAAAACTCCTCCATAAAACCTTGGAAAATAATCTTGAACTCCCATCTTGCAGATGTTCTTTGTACCCCTTTATAGAAAGAAGTCTAAATGAAAGTGAATTCAACAAGTAGGGAATATCGTAGCCAAGTCTTTCCATGGGATTGGTGAATGAGTTGGATGTTAAGTGAGGTTAATTTCTAGGTCTGATTGCCTGATTACATACTAATATAAGTAAGCACCACATGAACACAGATATCAGTAAGTTTAATTTTAAGTGATACCTTGAAGTATAGGCTCAGGATACAGAGGGTGTCAATAATATGTACACATTTTAAGAAAGAAAAAATCTATTAAAATTCTAGTAGTATATACCAATAATGTGTATTATCTTATATATTGAATCTTATATCTCTTGTAATTAGAAGTCAAACATGAGTATCACAATTTTAATATACTTTTTTCCTTTCTTAAAATGTATATACATTTTTTTGGTATCCTCTATATGTTGATAGCATTGGATCTTATCTCATTCCAAAATTAAAATTTTAAAGGAAGTCTTTTAAAAGGAGAAATTAGAGGAGGAATTTCAGAAACATCTGTATAAGGAAGATAATTTGGGTTCCAGTGGTGATTGTAACCCCAATTCAATTCAATTATTAGTTTAATGGAAGGCAAAGTAATTTTGTGATGTGTGGGGCTTAATAAAAATCAAAAAGTGGCTGGGCACAGTAGCTAACACCTGTAATCCTAAGACTATGAGAGGGCAAGGAAGGAAGATTCCTTGAGCTCAGGATTTTGAGACCAGCCTGAGCAAGAGCAAGACCCTGTCTCTAGTTTAAAAAAAAAAGAACAACAAAATTTGTTGTGGCAGGTGCCTGTAGTCCTAACTGTGGTAGGAGGATTGCTGGAACCCAGGAATTTGAGGTTGCTGTGAACTAAACACACATGACCCTCTAGTCTGGGCAACAGAGTAAGACTCTGTCTCAAAGAAAAAAAAAAGAGAGAGAGAAGAAATCGCTTTTCTATGCTTATTCTAGTGTTACTTAAGAACTTACTGTGAACAGGACTGTATTTAGTGCTCCTCATTTGAGTAGCATACACAAGCAGGAAAACTTGGTGAGTCATTTGAATAATCTGGGTAGCGTAGCTGTGAATATTTTGGGGAATGATGGAAAGGTTAAGTACATTGAAACCTGTATTCTGAGGGGACTACTGAACTGCTGCTCTCTAGTTTCACTGAGAGCAGAACTTGGGCCAAAAGTACTAGCTGTGTTTTATAGGCCTTAATACACTCCCATTTCAAGGTGATTGCCAGTTATTATGTGATCATGAGAAGATAGACTTTAATTTCTGTGAGCATTAGCATCATTAGCAATAAGCTTTTTTGCATGTGGTGTGCCAGGTGCTGCATAAAATATGTTAAACTAGCATTCCGCCTGCTCTCTGCATGCTTACGGTGTTAAGAGTGAGGCAGGCTATTTTAGATACACTCAAACCTAAAAGGTAAAGCGATTAATACAGCAGCTGAGTCATGCTTTACGTTTATGTACCACGTTCTGGTTTACAAAGCTCTTAAGAGAGCAGAACATTCCTCCCAGGAAGGTGATATATCCTTTGAGGCAGAAATGTTTCTGGTACCAGTTTCCCTGAAGGGGATTCAGTCTGTATTTTTATGGAAGAATCAGAAGGTGCAGCTTCAAAGATGTGATCACAGTAAAGTGCCCCAACCAGAGAGAAAATTCCAAGTAGAAATACGGAGCTAGATAATTTTGCTGAATTTGGATGCGGAAAGGCTTGGGGAAGATCAAGGTACAGGATACATGGAAAATTTAATGAAGCACGTAATGTGGAAAGAAGGAGAGGCGTATACTTAAGCTCTGAAATGAAGCCTGCTAAGTTTATTCAGGTGTCCAGTGCACTATCAGTAAGTAGTCAGTGAAAAGAAGTGAACCCACATTTCCTTGCTGAATACTGCCTCTCTTTGTGCTCTAGACCAAGAGAGTGCCTGAGACTCTCTCTTTCTTGGGTATAAGCCTTTGTATCTCTTATACCTCTTGTTTACCTGTCTTCCTACTTTGATCTCAAATAAATCTAGAATAATTTCTTACCTTGAACCTTTTAGTCATGATTTTTTTTTGTCTTTGAAAAAACAGTACTTAAGATTATCCTTCTTCAGAAGGCCTTTTTTATTTTATTTTTATTGTTAGGCATTCATTGATGGTACGAAGAACCAGGTTACATTGATTGCATTTGTTAGGTAAACTCCCTCTTATAATTGTGCCCTGCCCCCAAAAGGTGGGTCACACACTGTGCCCCCCACTCCTCTCCCTCCTTCCCTCTCTGCTCTCCCCTTCCCCCACCCCCTCCCTCCTTTTCTCTCTCTGCTCTCCCCTTCCCCCACCCCACTCCCTCCTTCCCTCTCTCTGCTCTCCCCTTCCCCTACCCCACTCCCTCCTAGATCGGAAGAGCGTCGTGTAGGGCAATACTGTACCAGCCGTTGGAGGTCTCGGGGGGCGGCGGAGCCGGCAA